>PVKU01000757.1:112663-402096 GCA_004027475.1 Anoura caudifer | reverse complement strand
GGAAGTTCTCCTTTATTATTTGTTCAAATAAGTTTTCCACTGGTTGCTCTTCTTCTTCCCCTTCTGGTACCCCTATAATTTGGATGTTGGGACGTTTAAAGATGTCCTGGAGGTTCCTAAGCCTCTCCTCATTTTTTTGAATTCTTGTTTCTTCCTTGTTTTTTGTTTGGTTGTTTCTTTCTTCCTTCTGGTCCAGTCCGTTGATTTGAGTCCCAGTTTTCCTCCCATCTCTGTTGGTTCCCCATGCATCTTTCTTCATTTCACTTATTGTAGCCTTCATTTGTTCATCTAATTTGTGAGCAAAATCAACCAATTCTGTAAGCATCCTGATCACCAGGGTTTTGAATTGTGCTTCTCATAGGTTGGCTATCTCTTCATCGCTTAGATAAATTGGCTCTGGGGCTTTGATTTGTTCTCCGGTTTGAGCCATTTTCATTTCTGGGTTTTTGGGATTTTTGGGTTTTTTTGTTTGTTTGTTTTGTCTAGTCGCGGCTATTACGTAGTGAGGGGTGGAGCCTCAGGTGTTCCCCAGGGCGGGACAGCCTAGTCGCTGGGTAGTGACGCTGTATGTGGGGGTGGGGTCTGAGAGGAGATAATGGCGCTTGCTTTACTCACTCTCAGATTCCAGTCCGATCCACCGATTCCCCTTTGCCTGGATTATCTGCATGTGAATGTGGGACCACCCGGTCAGCCAGCTGCCTTGTGCAGACTCACTGGTTCTGCACAGTTGCCGCCCTGTGCCCAGGGGCTGCTAGTCGCCGCCTGTGCACCTGGGGGCTGCCAGCCGCTGCTGCCTGCGTGCCCGTCCGCACCTCCGCTTTTTCCTGCTGCGACTCCACCCCTCTTACAGGTCTGGATGAATCGTTGTTGGACTTCCAAACAGTTTGATTTTCTGAGTTCTGGTTGTTTTCTTGTTTCTAAATCTTTGTTGTCCTTAATTTTGGTTGTGAGAAAAGGCACAGTGTGTCTGCCTACACCTCCATCCTGGCCAGAAGTGTTTCCTATACTATTCTTAACCTCCTCCTGTCTATTTTATGTCCACCAATTATGCTTCTTATTCCCCATGCCTTTTCCCCTGCATTGTCCTCCCTCCCCTCCCCACTGATAACCCTCCATGTGATTTCAATTTCTGTGATTCTGTTACAGTTCTAGTTTGCTTACTTTTTGTTTTTTAGGTTCAGTTGTTGATAGTTATGAGTTCGTTGTCATTTTACCGTTCATAGTTTTTGATCTTTTTCTATTTCTTAGATAAGTCCCCTTAACATTTTATATAATAAGGGCTTGGTGATGATGAACTCCTTTAACTTGACCTTATCTGGGAAGCACTTTATTTGCCCCTCCATTGTAAATGATAGCTTTGCTGGATAGAGTAATCTTGGATGTAGGTCCTTGCCTTTCATGACTTGGAATACTTCTTTCCAGCCTGTTCTTGCCTGTAAGTTTTCTTTTGGGAAATCAGCTGACAGTCTTATGGACACTCCTTTGTAGGTAATTATCTCCTTTTCTGTTGCTGCTTTTAAGATTCTCTCCTTATATTTAATATTGGGTAATATATTTATGATGTACCTTAGAGTGTTTCTCCTTGTGTCCAACTTCTTTGGGACTCTCTGAGCTTCCTGGACTTCCTGGAAGTCTATTTCTTTGGTCAGATTGGGGAAGTTTTCCTTCATTATTTTTCAAATATGTTTTCAGTTTATTGCTATTCTTCTTCTCATTCTGGCAGCCCTATGATTTGGATGTTGGAACATTTAAATTGTCCTGGAGGTTCTTAAGGCTCTCCTCATTTTTTTTTTTTTTTTTGAATTCTTGTTTCTTCATTCTGTTCTGGTTGGATGTTTATTTCTTTCTTTTGTTCCAAATTGTTGATCTGAGTCCTGGTTTTCTTCCCTTCACTGTTGGTTTCCTATATATTTTTCCTTTGTTTCACTTTGTATAGCCTTCATTTCTTCTTTCATTTATGATTGAGCTCAATCAGTTCTGTGAGCATCCTGATTACCAGTGTTTTGAACTCTCCTGTGAGACTGGGAGTTTCTCCCTCCTTCACAACTCCCACAGGATTTTACAGCTAGAGGTCTTTAGTTTTCCACTCTACCAGTCCCTGCCTCGTGGCAGGCCCTCTTCACCTGGCTGCCTGTCTCCACCCCTCCTACCACTCTGGATGAATGTTTCTTTAACTCCTTGGTTGTTGGAGTTCCACACAGTTTGATTTTCTGGAAGTTCTGGTTGTTTATTTTTTTAAAGTTGGTTTTTAATCTTCTTTTGGTTGTGTGAGGAAATGAAGCATTTCTACCTACACCTCCATCTTGGCTGGAACTCTGAAGAGCTTTCTTTAGAAATGCTTTTACAGCAGGTCTGCTGACAACTAATCCTCTTACTTTTCCTTTATCTGAGAATGTCTTTATTTTACCTTTTAAAAAAGATTTTATTTATTTTTAAAGAGAGAGGAAGGTAGGGAGAAAGAGGGAGAGAAACATCGATGTGTGGTAGAAATACCTATGCCTTGCCTCTCACACACCTGCCAACAGGGGACTAAGCCCGCAGCGCAGGCATGTGCCCTAGGTGGGAGTTGAACCAGTGACCCTTCACTTTGAAGAATGATGCCCAACCAACTGAGCCACACCAGTCAGGGCTCACCTTGATTCTTAAAGACCAGATATAAAATTCTGGGTTAACAGGTCTTTTCTTTCAGTAGTTTAAAAACATCGTTTCACTTCTTTTTCTGTGAGTAGTCTGAGCCCACCTGGCAACTCCAGGTTGACCAGATATCTGCATTTTTTAAACCTTCATTTTATCATTCTTTATCTGTCTTCCTCAAGGAGTTTCTAGTATAAAACTCTGCCTCCTTTTTCTCTTTGTCTACTTAAGATGTACTTTAGTGTGGCTTTTTACTCTTTAGAACCAGTTAGGAAAGATCTGACAAAAATCACTCATTGCAGACATCAACGGTCAATAAATGATTACCGTGTCTCCCTTCCTAGAGGCATTTCTTTTAAACACGGGCATCCTGGAAACTGAGCAACGCCCTAATTAAAGAAATGAAGTGCGGCCGTACAGAACTCTAGACCCCGTGCTTGTGTGTAGAGACGTTAGCCGCAGAGATACTCCTGGTGCCTCACGTTGCAGGAGGGAGCAGCTGCCTTCACGGTTGTGATGTCTCAGCCACTTCAGTGGTGAAGAGACTGGGAAAGCCCTGCAAGGCCAGCAGCAGCTTACAGATTTTTGCTTTTTCTCGACATTACCTCTGGCCTTCAATAGGCAAGAAGTATGAAAAAACAAAACAAAACAAAACATGAATTCCTTATTTAAATTTTAAACTTTAAATTTTTTACTTTTAGGTCTTTTGGCAAAATATATGAGTTGTTTTCAGAAGAGACTCCAAACTAGTGGCTGAATACTTTTGCCCTAGTCTACTTTAAGTTAAATAAATAATGTCAAATCTTAGAAGATGCTTTTTTGGAGAGTAAAAAGGCTTGACTTATTTTTGCGAAGTGATATTCCAAAGACAAGTTGTTAAAATGGCTATGTTTTGTGAGGATCTCAAAGTCCCCTTGCCTCAGGATTTCTGGAAGGTATATTAGTTCTGTTTTATAAAAAACATAAACTGAAGCCTAGAGAAGTTGAGAGACCTTCTGCGGTATACAGTGAGTTCCCGTATGGAAAGAAGGAACTTTTGGGGCTAAAATTCAAGCACTCGGCCATCTCTCAGCTGTAGAGAAGCTCTGCTGGTCAAGGGAGGGGTGGGGGTGGGAACAGGCTGTAGTCCCCCTCCTGACTGATGCCTCGAGTTGGCTGAGGTCAGCCAGAGAGGAAGGCTAAGTCATGGTGATGCTTTGATTTTGTTGGTGTGTGATTTATCCACTCTGTTAGACAAGCTACTTTCTTCCCCTGTTCCTCAGGCAGTCTTATTGCTGGAGATGACAGTCAGCTGCTTTCTCTGCGTAGCCAACGTCACATGCCCCAGCACCGGAGCCTGGGAAGCCTGACCACAGACCAGCATCTCTGAGGCATGAATAATTAGGTAGGCATAATGGAAGGCACTCACTCTACCCTCCAATTGTGTAAGCCCATTACTGAACTCTGCCACATCAGCTTCTATCTTCCAAGGGGGGAAGTCGGAGGATTTTCGTACAAGGGCACTGTAACTCTAGACAGATTCAATAAAGGGTTTCATAACTGCTACCAGGTCAGGGAGGGGTCAGACATCATCAGCCTCAGCCTGCAGCCGAATGAACATCCAGGAGACATATTTTTCAAGCAGACTCCCACAAAGGACATTCTCACGGAGCTATACAAGCTCACAGCCGAGAGGGAGAGACTGCTGGACAATCTTCTAAGCTCAGACCACATCCTGGGGATCACAATGGGGAACCAGGCGGGGAAGCTGTTGGAGCCGTCCGTGAGCCTGGCGCCTGAGGACGACAGTTTCCAGAGTGCTGGCAACTGGCAGGGCGAGCCCCGCGTGGGCTGTCTCAATAAGAGGGGCACCCATGGGAACAAAAAGCCCCGGAGGTTTGGTGGAAGCAGAGAGAGCATGGAGGTGCGCCCACGGAAGGGGGTGAGAAGGAAAGGACACGGGGGCCAGGAATCGGCTCCGCAGATGGGAAGGGACCACATCTGCTCTAGCAACTCGGTTTCTCTTTCTCAGACAAGGCCTAATCTTTGGCTTCTAGAGGAGAGAGGCAACTTGCTCCCAAGAAGGCCACTTACCTCTTCCCTGCAGAGGACAGAAAGCTGCCCCCCAGAGGTCCCCAGGATGCTGGACCCTGACCCTGGCTTTGGGAGCTTCGGTACAGCTTCTGAGGATGCTAAGCTTGGAAGAGGAGGGCTGCCCCCTGCCTGCAGCTCCATAGAGCCAGGGGATGGTGGTGCTGGGGAGCTACAGAGGGCACCTCGCAGGCTGGCACGTCAGCAAACACATTCCTCAGGAAGTCATGAGGACGCTGGGAAGCATTCACGTGCAGAGAGGGGCCGGAGGAAGTCTGTTGAGCAGGCTCACAAGAAGAAACCTGTTTCCAAAGTGGTGGCCAAAGTCCAGGATCTGTCTGCTCAGGTACAGAGAGTAGTTAAAGCACCTCCTGAGGGCAAAGGAAGGATTGCTTTTTGCCCCGGAGCTCAGGCTGAGTTCATACCTAGTGCGGACTTGCTCAGCCTCCAAGGAGCCACGGCTGGAGCTCATGGTTCCAAGCAGTGGAGCAAAAAGCAGCAAGGGGACAGGTCCTTGCAGCCACCAGCCAGGGAATATCCTCCAGCCAGCATCGAGGTGGCTGTGAACAAGGTACTCCTGAAGGTGATAGAGAGTGAGAAGTTAGTTGAAGCCACTCAAGGGAAGAGGCTGGGCTTCCCCCACAGCACTACGGCCACCCACATCCTCCCAGACTCTAAAAGGAAGAGAGCTGAGCTGTCACTGAGTGGCCATAAAACCTTGTTTCTGGACCAGCCCCACAGTGCTGGCCCTGAATCCTCCCAGGGCGGAGGTGTTGAGAAGAGGCCGTCCCCCCCAGCACTGGCAGCCCTGGGCATGGTACTTAATAATTCATCCTCTCAGTCTGGCATAAACAAACAGATGTCACCTGTTCCCTCACCTCTATCTCCAAGGCCTCCCAGTCCTCAGCAGCATCACAAGATCCTCCGGCTGCCTGGTGAGAGGGAAGCCGCTCTTGATGACTCCCCTGCTAGAAAGAGCGGTACCTTCTCTGGGTCCACCTCTGCTGACACCTTGGAGCCATCATCCTCTGCGAAGGTCACGGAGACCCAAGGAGCCAGCTCAGCCTTCCTCAGAGCAGACCAACCTCGGTTGGTGCCTGGGGAACCTTTGGAAAAGAGCTTGGGGCCCGGGAAGATCACAGCTCAGCCTCAGCACCAGTCGCCTCCAGGTTAGTCCCTGTTTAAGATGTTTTACACCTGCTTTTTCAGTGATTCACAAACTGCTTATACTATTCAGAGGCTGGTTAATTAACAATGAACCAAAATTCCTGAGCCTGTTTAGTCAGTTCTCCTTGTAGCAAGGAGACTGGGAGTGGTGTAGGGGAGTGTGGAAATTGTGAGGAAGGTGGTCACTTAACAGAGTTAGGGGTGCAAGTTGCTTCCAGAAGCAGTGCTTTGTGCGTGTCTTCATTGTATTTTATTTTGGCAGGCACATGCTAAGGCGGCCTCCTTGGTTGTTTAACAGAGGCCTCTCCAAGGAAACAGGAATGAAGGGGTAGAGAGAAGTAGCAACTTGTAGCTGCCTTTGATGCAGACACTGGACCAGTGGCCACTTGACCTCAGCCTTGCTGCTCATGCTGATGGAGTGGCCTGAGTTTGCTGGGACTCTCCAGGCAGAAGAGCGAGAGCACACTGCGTGCTGGCTGCTGGCTGTTGTCAGAGGCATCCGCCGTTTGTTTTTGTTTTCAGTGATCACCTTTGCAACGTCATGATTTTAGTGCCCTGTTTGCCAGAGGAGAGATTAATTCAGTCTTAGTTCAATTTTCTTTTAGTGTGTGTGTGTGTGTGTGTGTGTGTGTGTGTGTTTAGTTCCTAAAGGAGCACAAAGTAATGATTACTCTGAAGTTATAACTTATTTACAGGTTACTACTGCCACTGGTATAATAACAGTTCTTATGCAAGAGAGGTTACAGAGATAATCTGGCTTGTATGCTCAACACGATTTGAAATTTTATATGAACATAATTAGGGGGTTCTGTAGGTGGGCTCAATAAAACAGAAAAAAAAAAAAAAAAAAAGACAACAGCGTGTAAGTGCCACTCCTGTATTCATTACATTTTCCAGGCCAGTGTGGCCAGATGCTCAGGGTTTTGTAAGCCAGTGTGTGGGTGTGTGGGGAACAGGTTCTTTTTCAGCGGCCTTTTAACAGCATATGGTCAATGCTCTGTCTAGGGAATAGTTTGTAATACAATATATGGTGTCTTAAAGGTTAGAGCAAACATCCTGGCAATTTTTGAGATAAAAATACCTATCTGGGAAGGAAAAATTTCAAAAGCTTTCTGTCCCTTTTGAATTCTTGACATTTTGTAAATTTCTCTAAATCATCGACAAGGGGGTGGCTCCTTTAACAATGTGGTGAATGGTTTCAACTTATTGTTTGGAATACGTTGATCTTAGTTTGAAAAGACTTGCTTTTTTCATAATATAACGTATCTGCATCACCAAGGAAGTCAGAGAATTATAGATTTTATGGTATGTATCCTTAAACCCTAGTGATGAAAAGTCTTTCTCCCTGTGGATACTTCAGAATACTTGGAAAGGAAGCTCTCTACAAATATTAGGTGAGAAACTTTTGGAGACGTGGGTGTTGTATGGTTACCTTCACTCCGAAGGGCCCTTTTAGAAATCACACCGATTTTAGGATTGTGTGTTCCCCTCATCCAGAAACTGTACAGTGAATACATTGCACTTCAGTAAATCTTTTTCTCCCTGATTTAGAATTGTCCTTTTATTTTTATTTTGTTGTCCTTTTTCCATATGAAAATATTATAGAAAGCTCTGTCATATCTGGTTCAAGGCAGGCACACAGGACGTTCAGTTTCCAGGTGACGGACCTTGAGCCCACTGAAGGGCAAGTTCGACAGATGATCACCTTTTCCTTTGGCTTCTCCCTAGAGTTGCTCAGAACCATCCCCTTTACTTTGGTTCCAGATCTTCCATTGGGATTGTTAGCAGCCCTTTCTGAAGCCAGGCATTAAAATCACAGGGATTCCTTCCCCGGAAGACTGCTTGGGCTTTAACTGTATAAAAGGAGTTGGAAAGGGAAGGGGAATAGGAGTGTGGCAGGACCATTTTTTCCTTGCATGGGTAACTTCCCTTTTGCTGGGACCGTTCCCTAGGACATCCAAACATGACCTCTTATCTTGGCCGTCCTTTGAAAACCTTGAAGGGAAGGAGTTCTCCAGGGAGTATTTCTGATCTGTTTCCTGTGTTCTTGTCCCCTTTCCTCCCTTTAATCCCCCTTTTCTGTGGCCATGAGTCCTCTTCATAGTCTGGATCCTTCCGTGACTCTCTGCAGCTGGCAGGTCCATACCAGGAGACTTTTCCTGCTTCTAACTGCCTTTGTCTTTCACTTGACTTCCCCTGCCACCTCACCCCACCAGAGGAGGGGTCTGTAACTCAGTTACTGTCTCTGCACAGTGGCTCTTTATCTGAATCTACCTCCTCCTTTCTCCCATGTCGACTATTATTACCAGGTTGAGTTTATGGTCTGTGGACATTTATTTCCTGTGGAAATAACATGTAGGTATTTTATTGAAGTGATGTGTTAACATTGAATGCTCCCATTAACTGCTCAAGTAAGAGATTAAGTCTGGCAAAAGTAATCGGATCTGTTTCCAGCTGGAAGCTTCCTAAGTGTTATGGACAAGTAGTAATTCCCAGGGAAGAGTGGAATCCGCTTTTCACAGGACCAAGCTGTTTAAGCCAACGCTACCGTCCACACAGGAGAGAACATAAAGGCATCACAGAGGCTCGTGGTCCGTGTCCTATTGGCTTTGTAGTTTTCCTAACTTCATTCCAGGGGGTACGTACAGGAATTTCTTGTCGGGTGGTGATATGATCAAATAGAGAATATACTAACAATGAATCGTGGCCAGATTTGTCTTCTCATCATCCACCCCCTTTTCTCCTCACCCCTCCCACACCTTGGGATTGGTTTCATGGTCTTTTATTTGGGGATGGAAACTGCTGCAGAATGTTCCCAAGCCTGTGTACGATGTGGTCTTTTCTCATACCTTGAGGGACTCCAGTCGGGCAAGCCTGCATTAGCAGTGGTGTTGGGGCTGGGATTCCTTTCCGTTTTGATGATTTCTTTTACCTTTGATCCTCAGGAGACCCTTTTAATGCCAGAAGAATCACATGAACGTGGCTCGGCACCCTCAGGAAAATGCCCAGTGTTTCAGTGTGCTCCTCAGCAATCTCGTGATCTCTTCCTTTTGATTGAAGTCACTGAGGTGGCGGTGGAAGCGTATGCCTCGGGCATAATTCTTCCTGATGCTGTGAATCACTTGACCAGTCCTGGTGCCCATGAAAAGATGTAGTTAATGTCCGTGGATTGAGGCTTGAGAGGCATAATTGTGATAGATTTTATTCTATCTAATGCTACTGTCAAAACTTTGATTCCTCTCTGGATATATATTATGGGAAGTAGATGTAATTTCTTCCAACATGAATTCTGAGATTTGCTGCAATTCCAAGAAAATTTTAAAGAAAGCTTACAACATTAATGGAGATATATAGCCATTTAAGATTACTACAAGAAGTATGTAGAAGGATTACTGCAGAAAGTGTGTAGAAAACTATCTGTAATTAATGTTAAGAAAGAAAATAATATTCAAAAGTCGCATATACCATCCTATTTCCATATAAAACAAATATAAGAATTAAATCGACATGAAATACATTGCTATATACTTTTAAGCAAGTAAGGGGTTGGCATTTGAGACTGTATGTAACGTTGACCCAGCAACCCCACTTTTAGGAATTTAGTTTACATAAACAGATGCAGTAGTAAGAACGTGTGCATAAGGTGTTTACTGCAGCATTGTTTGTAGTGCCAAAGGCAGCTGGAAAAATTTTGAATGTCCAACAGTAGAGAAATGGTTAAATAAATTGTAGTATATTTATATTCTGTAATATTATGAGGCTATTCAAGGTACTGAACTAGGTCTATATCTAGCAAGTTGCAAAGTAATGCATAGCATGCTCTCAGATTTTGTAAAGACAGTATCACCCTTATCCACATATATGTGTGTATGTTAGGTGTGGCTTTGAATATCATGGAAACAGGTATAGAAACAGACTGGCCTGCCCTGGCTGGTGTGGCTCAGTGGATTGAGTGCTGCCCTGTGAACCAAAAGGTTGCTGGTTCAATACCCCATCAGGGCACATGCCTGGGTTGAGGGCCAGGTCCCCAGTTGGGGGCCTGTGAGAGGCAACCAATCAATGTTTCTCTACCTCTTTTCTTTGTCCCTTCCACTTTCTCTAAAAATAAAAGAAGTAATAATAAAAAGGAGAAAAACTGGACAGGCTGTTCACATTCTTTATGTAGGAGCAAGGCAGGGTGAGGTGAGGAATGAGATGACGGGGAAGGCTCCAGAAGCGCTGGAGAAGAGCATTAAGTTTTTTTCTTTACATCTATGTTGTCTAACTGGTGGTGGCGAATGTGTCATTTTTAAAGAGTGATTGTTTAACTACTTTTTAAAAAAAAATACACCTAATGTGGTTGTGTGTATGTGTGTGGTAGGATTATAGATAAACCATATTTTTCTGTATTTCCGCCATGTCCTTTCATGAGGCAGAAGTGCAGCATTGCTAGGAAGGGAAATGCAGGTTGCTAGGGAGCTGTGAAAGCAGTGCCCAAAGAGGACTAGTCAGGGACATAGGGTTGGGTGAGAACAGAGCATTATCCAGAAATCAGGGGGAGGCACCTTGGAAAGGCTCCTGGATTAAACAAGTGCTGACAAGTGACCGACATCCCCAGGCCTGAAGGAACAAGGGGAGCAGAGGGCACTGGAACCTCAGACAGGGGAGCTGAATGGAGAGGACCACGTGGCAGGAACAGTGGCCTGTGGTAGGGGTACCTGGCGGAGAGGAAGCTGTGGGAATGAATAGCCTGGCCTCACTTTGCTTTGATCTTCTTCCTGGAAACCTCTTCTAACTGAACCAACCAGAAGGCAAAATGTAAGGGAGTTGGTAGATGTGATCTACAAGGTCAGCCTCTGGAGCCAAGCACATGTGGAGAAGGGTAGAGAGTGGATCTGGAGGAGCAAGTGAGAGACAAGATGATGCAGAAAGATTGAGCCACGAGGACCAAGAAGTGCAGAAAGATAGAATGGTTGGTTGCTTTGTTTGTTTGTTTATTACCTTTTTAAAAAATTGTTGTTTGCCCTGGCTGGTGTGACTCAGTGGATTGAGTGCCGGCCTGCGAACTAAAGGGTCACTGTTTGATTCCCAGTCAGGGCACGTGCCTGGTTTGCAGGCCTGGTCCCCAGTTGGGGGCACACAAGAGGCAACCACACATTAATGTTTCTCTCTCTCTCTCTTTCTCTCTCCCTTCCCCTCTGTCTAAAAGTAAATAAATTAAATCTTAAAAAAAAAAAAAAACCCAAAACCCAAAACTTTAAAAAAAATTATTATTCAAGTACAATTGTCTCCATTTCTTCCCCCCACCCCCTCCCACCTCAGCTATCTCCACCTTCCACCGTCAGTCCTTCCCTCTTTGGCTTTGTCCATGTGTCCTTTATACATGTACCTTGACGACCCTTCCCCATTTTCCCCGTGTTATTTCCCTCCCACTTTCCTTCTGGTTACTGTCAGTTTGTTCTTTATTTCAATGTCTCTGGTTATATTTTGCTTGCTTGTTTGTTCTGTTGATTAGGTTCCACTTGTAGGTAGGATCACATGGTATTTGTCTTTCACCACCTGGCTGAATTCATTTAGCCTAATGCTCTCCAGTTACATCTGTGCTCTCGCAAATGGCAGGAGCTCCTTCTTTCTTTCTGCTGCGTAGTATTCCATCATGTAAATGTACCGTAGTTTTTTGATCCATTCATTTCCTGATGGGCACCTAGGTTGCTTCCAACACTTGGCTATTGTAAATTGTGCTGCTATGAACATTGGGGTGCATAGGTTCTTTTGGATTGGTGTTCCAGAGTTCTTAGGATATAATCCCAGGAGTGGAAATGCTGGGTCAAAAGGCAGTTCCATTTTTAGTTTTTAGTTTTCTGAGGAACTTTCACAGTGTTTCCCACAGTGGCTGCACTAGTCTGCATTCCCACCAAGAGTGTGCCAGGGTTCCCTTTTCTCCACAACGTCTCCAACACTTGTTGTTTGTTGATTTGGTTATGATGGCCATTCTGACTGGCATCTCATACCTGGCAGAGTGACCGGTCAGAGTGACTGGTCAGAATGAGAAGTGGTATCTCATTGTGGTTTTAATTTGCATCTCTCTGATGTCTAGTGATGCTGAGCATCCTTTCATATGTCTCTGAGCCCTCTGTGTGTCCTCCTTGGAGAAGTGTCTCTTCAGGTCCTTTGCCCATTTTTTAATTGGGTGGTTTGTCTTCCTGGAGAGGAGTGATATGAGTTCTTTATATATTTTCAAGATCAAACCCTTGTCCAAGGTATCATTTGAAAAATATATTTTCCCATGTGGTTGGTTCCCTATTCATTTCACTGATGTTTTATTTAGCCATGCAGGAGCTTTTCATTTTGATGAAGTTCCACTTGTTTATAGAATGGTATTTTAAATGAGCAATAAGGTAAAGAAGGATGTGTGTGTGTGTGTGTGTGTGTGTTATATGTTTTGTTATAGAACACTGGTTATCTTGGTAATAAATAATTATTACACTGTTTCATTCCTTTGCCATATGACCTTTCTACCTCTCAATGTAATTAGGTCAATTGTCTTATTGTTTAAAGTTCAAAAACATAAGAAGTGAAAGAATTGGAAGACCTGGTGATACAGTTTTCAGTCTGTGAATTCAGAAAAATTCATCTGGTTTTTAAATAAAAAACTTGTATTTATCAGTGATTGACAACACATTGTGCTTGGTTGCTTTTTATGCAAAACATGAGAAGATCTGAAAAATATCTTCCCCAATTATATCAAATTAAGAATAACTAATTTTCATATGAAATATCGAATAGATTTTCTACCAATCAACAACTTGTATTTTGACCTCATTATTAAAAAAAATGTTTCTCTCATTCAGATTGTATTTCTCAAAAAAGAATATGCTTTAAAGGCCAAGACCTGATATTTAAAAATCCCAAACCAGCTTTACATAAATGAATTTTTTGCTTGGTTAATATGCAGTTGGCATCGAGGGTCGCACCTTCTATGGAATTGTTCTTCATTTGTCTCTTTTCTAGTCTTGGGTTCAGAGTACAAGGGTTAAAGCAAGGAAGGCAGTCTGTGGTCCTGGGCCAAACACATCCCTCTCTTCTGAAGACACATAGACATGACAGAATTAACACTGTGATGAAAAGTAGCAGCTGCTAAGAAATCTGAAAGAGAAGACCATTTTTAAAATAAATAGACATTAAGTTTTGAAGACATATTTATTGACTATGTACAGGGTATGGCAAAAGCAGGTTTACAATTGTGAGTGCATGAAACAGAGTTTATTTGTATATTATTATTTATTAACTATTGTATTATTTTCCATACAAATATCATAAACATACTTTTGCCCCCCCCCCCATATTTTCACATCACTCAACTGTTCTGCCTCACAGCGTCATTAGTTGGGGCACAAAAAATAAGACAAACTTTGAAGGTTATCATTGGATTAAAAGCATTTTATCAAACTGATAAAGCAAAGTACTGAATATTGAAGGTATGTGCTTTGTTTTATTCTTCATGGACTCTCCAGGAGGGGATGCTTTTTGAAAACAGTAGACACCAACTCTGGGCCTACTTTCTACCTCTTGATAGATTTTATCAGATAAATGACTTTTCTGATCACTTATAAAAATCATATGTAACTCCTGTTAGAGAGTTCTTAAATGGGCATCAACCCATGCTGTTTAGTACATTTTTGTGGCCTCTGGGCTGTGGTTTTAGGCCAGACCATCCCCCAAATTTCCTCTGAGTGCCCTGGAAGCTCAGCTGCCTGCTGTCTCATGGTCCACAGTCTCTTCATTCCCACAGAAGGTCTTGGAGTTCTTTCCACAGTCATGCATTGCTCCAGTACATGGGACAAGAGGCTTTCTGTGGCCCGCTGCCTTATAGGTGGGACTCTGAGACTAGGTCAGGTTAGGATTCAGTTATGTATTGGAGGTAGAGGGACCTATGGGGTCCTTGAAGGATGCTGAATAATAGGGAAGGACAGTGGACAATGGAAGAAGTATCATGAGAGAACAGGCCTGGATCAACAGTCTGTATACAGATAATTTCTCGAACTCTAGCAGGAGGGGTGTTGGCATGAAGGGAAGGAATAACTTTGTCCTCAGAAGCCCAGTGGCTTTGCAGGTGGAAGAGCAGTTTTAGAGGGGCAGAAACTTTCCGACCAGAGTGAGAGCAAAGGCCCAGCCGTAGTGGTGTAGAAGAGGTCATCAGCAGCCCAAGGGCAGCAGAGTGACAGAGTAACAGAGCCCAAGGCGGTGAGGGCAGCGGTCCTCAACGCAGTAACTTGTGGGCCCCCCAGAGGCATACGTGGGGAGGAGGAGCCTGAGAGAAGACCTACAGTAACTTCCTACCAAGCAAGTGAGTGAGGGTTTCAGACACTGAGATTCAGGTTTTTGCAACACAGTTTTATTCTCAATAAGGCAGTAAGTTGGATCATCCTGGGTTTACGTATTTTTCCTAAAATGTTATGATACGAGATTTTTGTTTGTTTAAGCTTAAGTTAAAAAAAATGTTGGGGGGGTGGGCTTTAAGATTTTATTTATTTTTAGAGAGAAGGGAAGAGAGGGAAAAAGAGAGGGAGAGAAACATCAATGTGTGAGAGATCCATTAACCGGTTGCCTCTCACACGCCCCTATCTGGGGACCTGGCTGGAAAACGAGGCATGTGCCCTGACTGGGAATCGAATCCGCGACCTTTTGGTTCACAGGCTGTCACTCAATCCACTGAGCCACACCAGCCAGGGCTAAAATTATGACTTATAGTTTTGCATTTGCGGGGAGAGCCCCAAAATAATCCTGTGACTGATTAAAGCTGTTGGTTTCCATGTTCGCCCAGGGCAGTTGTAGACAGAGTAAATAACATATGTGGCTGGAGCCTAAATATAGTCTCCCAGGGTTCAGACATGGGTCTCGGCACGTCTGGATAATTACATGGTTAGACCTGTCGTGTTGTGAGCTTTGCGCTTCAGTGCCCAGAGGACTGTGACAGGGCTGAGCTTATCCTAAGGAAAGCAGACTTTGAGGCACACGAGGAGGTACCCGCCCCAGGGGGGTAGAACAGCACTAAAACCAGCATGACGTGTGCCCTCTAGGCTTTTTGCTGGCTCAGCTCTGGTTGGCTCATGGTTGGGTGGTAGGGAGAGAAGACTTAATGAAAAAAGCATTGTGAAAAGTTACAGAGTAATTTTACCAAAAATTCCTTAAGATATTGAGACAGAGTCTGCCTAACAGTACACAGACCTGTGGTCGAAGAGTCCCTGCTCCAGGTGCTGTCGAAGCAGCGTGGCCAGGCACCTGGTGGAATGAGCCCGCCTCTGTCCCATACTAAGGAGAAGTGGACACATGGGGGAGGCAGGCAGTAGTGCCGTGGAAACCCATCTGGCACCTGAGCTGCACCAGCCCTGGTGACAGTTCTAGCAGCGTCAAGAGGCACGGTAAACAGTCAGCACAGGAGCAAACAGCAGTGATGATGGGAGAGTTGCATCCGTGAGCCCACGTGATCCCTAGAATGATTCAGAGAAATGGGGAGGGGGAGGGGCGCACCAACACTGGTAAGGACAGAGACATAGTGATTTTGTACCTTGTTGCTACTCCCTGGCTGCATTTGCTGGAAAAGATAATATCTAATTCATAGGGTTCTTTTGAGAATCAAGTAACATAGTAACGAGCGAGGACCCAAAATAAACCAGAATTATCTTCTGGAGGGCAAGCCCTTTGTAATACAAGCTTCCCCTGCTAGGTGAGTGTTCTAGGAACCCGTCTGTATCAGTGCACCAGCTGGTGTTGTTGTGAGAGGGTACGTTTGGCTTCAGTGATGCATTTACCCGTTTCATGATGGGTGATTTACAAGCGCCCCTGCCCACACTGTGCTGAGTGTTCAGCAGTTCTTGACCCAAAACAGCATGACTCCCTTGCCCCACCCTCCCTATTCACCAATTTGGCCCCAAGCAATCTTTTTGTTTGTTTCCCAGGATGAAAAAAGTCCTCAAAGGGAAATGTTTTGCCTGCCAATGTAGAAGAGATGAAACAAAAAATGGCAGAAGCACTAAAAGGCATCAAAATAAACAAGTTCAAAAACTGGTTTGAGCAGTGGAAAAAACTGCTTGATAGGTTTATTGCATTAAATGGAGAGTGCTTTGAAGGTAACTAAAGTTTAAATGTCTGAATAAATATGCAATTTTTTATAAATAAATTTCAGGGGTTTTTTTGGGTCCTCCTCATAATATTGATGAAAATGCTTTAGAAAATGTTAGCTTTATTATTATTACAGAGCACTGTTGCTTCAGAAGGGAGAAAGGATTTTAATAATTTACTCCTTTTGATGTTTTTCAGTGATGAAATGATGTTACAAATAGTTCACAACTGGCTTATTCAATGTTGATTTCTTGATTTTCTCTCAGTAAAAATGGCTACACTTACTTCTATTTTTAAGTCACTTGTATAGCATTTTTGCTCTGTACGTTAGTTTTGATTTTCTACCTAATTTATAAAAAAACTGGGTGATGGTGATGGTAGCTGGTAACGCTGATGTCCTCTTTACCCAGTCTAGCTTCTAACTGGCTCACTCAGTAGATTTTGAATGTAATGGGGGGGGGGGGTATTTTTGGACTGAAGTAAGTAAAAAGAAATTACAATTACATTTTTGATACTAATGACATTCCATCATGAAATCATAAGTTAAAGGATGTTATAACAAAAGCAAATCTAAAGTCCCTTTTCTTCCTTCCTACCAATTGTTGCTGAACCACCTCAAGTCGCATCCTCCCCCTACATAGCTTTTCCAATTTATTTATTTTTAATCCTCACCCGCATATATGTTTATTAATTTTAGAGATAGAGGAAGGGAGAGAGAGAGAGAAAGAAACAATGATGTGAGAGAGAAGCATTGTATGCTTGCCTCTCATATATGCCCGGACCGGGGATTGAACCCGCAACCTAAATATGGTAGGTGCCCCAACCGGGGATTAAACCCACAAACTTTTGGTGCATGGGACAACATTCCAACCAACTGAGCCACCTGGGCAGGGCAGCTTTTTCAGTTTCTTCAACTAATAGCAATTTTATCCATCCTGATATCTCTATCTTTTATTTTGTGTGTGAAAACAAAAGGTTTTGAACATCAACTATTATGTTAGCATACATATTTTAGAATATTCTTTCATTTCTTTCTGTGTCAATCGCAAATTCACATCAAACTTCTGAGTGTAGGACTCTTATACTTAAATGGATGATTTTCAGTTCCTTGAATAGTATGTCACAAGGTGGTTCATATGTATTGGTTTAATTCAGTTTGTTGGCTGTTGACTTTAGTTAAAAACCACCCTCCAATTTATGGGTGCCAAGGCAGTGACTGAGAGAGGCAGAGTGCCCTAGGAATAGTTACAGGGGATGGTTGGCAGCTCCTTCAGCTGACGAGCCAGAGCAGAGTGAAGTGGGTTGTCCCCGCCATGGTTTCAGTGTCTCGTCTTCGTTTGGAACCTATTTCTGCTGGTGATAGAATTGAAACAGATGTTTCTTATGTTCGTGTTTTAAAACGACCTCCTGAAAGACAGTAACAATGTCATGTTCATCGTTACTTACCTGGAGTCAGGTTCAGTCCATGTTCAGGCAATGTATTCAATGACTGTTTCGTTGAATGAATGTATAAGTGGGTGAATGAATGGTGAGAAAACTCAGTCTGCCAACTGGTAACAGGGACAAATGCTCCCCATGCATCCTATGTTACACAGAATGAAATTGGTTTCATACTGTATCATGTGATTGCTATCATGCTGTCTTGATAGATAATGCTTTATTTATTAACTAACCTTAAAATTATTAATCTCTATATAGGACTAAAATAAAATGGAACTTGGGTTCTCAAAGCCACATTTTTTTTTTTTTTTTGGTGAACAAAGAAACCGTTCTTTTAACTGGAATAATTTTATAACATAATTAATTTTTCACAAGCAGACCATTTTTAATCTTAAGATGAGACTTGACTTTATTGTCAACAGCGGTCACTGAGGTATGTAGTCAAGTGATCAAACTGGAAATGGACACCAGAGGCAGCTCACCACTCCGTGCATCTTGCTGGTCCCAGGTTAACTGTGTTGTATTTTGCATGAACAAAGTCCAGCATGTTTGCATCAAGGTACCCTGTACGACCAACACGTTGGGGAACTAGAAGACTGGACAGGTCCTTGGGACTCTCCTAGGCTGATTGATGCAAGGCGTCCTGCCAGGCCCACCTACTAAGTGCCTGGTGCCCACCATTGAAGTCTGCCTTCTCTGTGAAAGCGCTGTTGTGAGAATATCTGTGCGTACTGCAAATACAAGCTGAGACCATGCGATCGATTCCCACACAACTCATTGTATTAATTTGCCCGTAAAACTGCTGTTATTACCTAGCAGAGCAGGATCCTTATGGGATAGGTTATAGGACAGGGTTCCAAGAGCAGAAGCAGAAATCAAAGCCAGGAAAGCAATAAGTAGGCCTATGTCATGGCATGAGCATTCGAGGTCCCAAACCAATGGAGCAGTACAAGAACACCGGGGACCTCCATTCCATCTGCAGTTTTCCCCTGCCTTTGCCATGGCCATGTAATGTAACCAGACCATGGAAGTGATGTTTACAAGTGCCGCTTTCAAGGGTAGGAATCTAAGGGACTCTCTTAGAATTCTGCCTACCACAGCATCCTTCCATTACCTGGGGCTCTCCTTTCTGGTCTTGTGTTCTGCTTCCACTGTCAGAACCCCATCCCCACAGCCTTCCCGAATGTAACCTAATGTGTATATACAATAGACTGTTCTCCATTTCTGGATCGTTAATCAGAATACACTGGTTGAGAATGTGTGCGCGAAAACAGAACACTTCAGTGTCAAATCCCAGCTCTGCCACCTACCAGAAGATTAGTAACTGCCGTAGTCTATAAAGGAGAGTGAGAATACTGTCTGTATAGTAAATAATACTTGAAATACTTATGAGTCTTTGTAAGATTAAGTGATGCATTTAAAAGGTTTGACACAGTGTCTATCACATACTTCTGCAAAAATGTTTAGATATCATTAGTGGTATTTTATAACTCGGTTTTATTTATACATTACTTCTTTACATGAGATACCTTGATACATTCCTGTGCATCCTTCAAAATTCTTCCTAACCTTGGTTATGCAAAATGGGAAGGATATAGGGAACTCTCTATTTTTCAACTTTTCTATAAGTCTAAAATTATTACAAGAGAAAGTTAGAAGTCCTAAATGTTATCACAATTATAAAGCCTTCTGATTCTCCTTATTGTAGAAAGAACAATTTCATTCCACCTCAATAGAATTTAAGTATTATCACATTACACCATAATTATTTGTTTCCATTTCTGTCTAAATATAAACTCTATGAAAGCAAGGACTAAGCTTTATTTATCTTTGTATCTCTAATATATATAGCATCACATTAGATGTAGCTTAGAGCATATATTATATAAATGCTGGCCCAGTAGCTAACAGTTCAGTGTATTTTTGTTCATTGTACATAAGAGATTCACCATGGAAAATGAGCTGTGACTGTAGGCCATTTTAACTAGTGGGAGGGTCAGTGTGCTATCGAACAGTGTGATCAAAAAGTGTGGTTCCCGAGACAAGCAGTGTTATCAGCCACAGCTAGAAACCCGTTAAGATGCTGTTTCTTGGACCCCATTCTCCAGTCCTACTGAACCAGAATTTCTGGGAGTGTGGCAGAGCCGTCTGTCTTTAACCATGTTAATGCAGACCAAGATAAGAACATAAATTGTTATGCTAATGTGTGGCTATGTAAAATGAGTTCACAATCTTCTAAGTGTAAATATTTCATTAAAGGGCAATGACATAGATGAGCTATCATTGAGAAACGATCGAATTCCCACTTAGACCTCCACAGTTATAAGCATGAAAAGTTAAGTATTTGTTTTATTATCCTGCTGACATTGGACGTCGCATTCATACAGGAAGGTAGAATGCTATTCGTGAAGGTAGGATGCTGTCTTCCCGCCCGACATCTGTTGCTGGGATCACAACTTTTACCATCGATCATAGTATGAGCATTCCGGCTTCAATACAGACGTCTTCAAATAGCTATCGACGCCTTCCTAGTGCCTGCTGCTGCTCCCCAAGCGATGCTGTTTCTCCAAATTGTGTTCGAGCATCCATTAGGCTTTCAGTGTGTGGCTTTTATAGCCAGTTTTGTGTTATCAACAAATGTCGGTGGAGTTACGAGAGTTCATTTCACAAGTCATTAAGATACTACCCTCACACATCTGCCTCTGTATTGTGGAGAGCAGCACTTCTGTCTTGTTGCCATCTTTCCAATTCCCTCAAAAGCAGATGTCTTGAAAAATCATGGGATAATTTATGTCTAGCCTTGAATCAGGAAAGCATTGCTTCTCAGCTGTAGAAGCTGTTGAATCCTGGCCTCTGTTATGGGAGAAAAATCACTTCCTTCTGTCTGTTGGGCAGTATTTTCCTTTCAGAGGTTGGGAGGCCGTCCTTTGAGAAAGCCCCGGCCTTCCTATGGCTTTTTCCTTTTCGTGCTGAACAGACCATAATTCATGCAACTGTTTAGGTGAGCTGGGTTGAGGATCAAGCACCCCCTACCCCAGACCTTGAAATCAGGAAAACTCCGTTTAAACCCTGCTTCTTGTCCATTGCCATCTGTGTGTCTGTGAGGAAGATGCAGCTTCCCCAACTCTCTTGCCCAACAACGGGTTAATGATTTCACACTTTCAGAGTTGCTGTGAGAATGAAATGAGGCAGTATCCACGAAAGTGCCTGACAAACGTGAGGAATTATTTTTATGATTACAAATGGCAGCCTCAAAGAGAGCTGTCGCCTTTCAGTTATCCTTTGTGAGCCCAGGAGTCTGTATGCCAAAGAGGCCCAAGGATATTCTAAATGGCTGTTCTCTGCATCCTGAGGAACTGCATGCATCTTCTCCTCCCCCGGGGACACTATTTACTGTCATTTCTTCCAGGTGGGAAGCCACTAAAAGGTTTAATAACTATCAGCTTTGTATTCCAAGGCAACTAGCTTTGGCGATAGTGGGAACATGGTAAACTGCAAAAGGGGTAAGAATTCGAAAGGTCTGTAATAGTCTTGGCAGTAATGAGAAATAGGTTCCAAAACTCTGTGGATTAAAGACTAGATGAATTTGATCAGATCTACATTTGGGAACGGAGACAGAGTCAAGGACGACTCCAAGATCCCTGCCTCCAGTGACTGGGAAGACAACCTCTGTATGAAGACACGCAGGGCCTGCAGCCAGGCAAACAGTCTCACCTAGAGAGTTGATTAATGGGTCTGTGCCAAAATGTAGGAAGGTGTCATTTGCATGTCACAAGACTCCTCGCTGCTCCCCATCCCGCTGGGATCTTTTCTTTTCAACCTGGTATTCTTAGTCAACTTTGGAGAAAAACTGAGACGGAGAAAGTGTTAGGTGGCAGAATCAAAGCTTGTTAAATCCTGCCTAAGCTGAATGGAACAAGACTGAAGTCAAGAAGATACTGGAAACATCCTGCATTTAGAGTAAAATATCCACTTACAAGTAAAGGACATAGGAGACTTTGGTTTCAGCTTTAGTTGACAACATATTGATTTGGAGCCAGCGGGGTGTGACTGTTTAAAACAAAAGCCAGCCTACATTAGTAATAGATACTCATATCAAGGGCAAAAATGTAGTACTGTACGCTATACAGGGTTTGGGGTGTGATTATGGGTTCATATTTGGAGGGGGCCATTGGCAAATTGTATTATACGCAGGGGATCGGGATGGATACATATTGAGAAATTATTTCATAGGAGAAAGAGTCCAAAGGAAGAGAGAGCCAGTAAAATTGGAAAGGGGATGCATGACAAAGGCTGTTTGGTGGATACTGCAGATGCCACCCAGACTCCCCTGTTGAGATCAAGGCCCTGGTCCCCTCAGCTGCTGGGCGTGTTTCTGGCTGATGGCTCCCAGCTGAGTTGTCCTCACTGCCGTGCCTCACCCCACTCTGGAAGTGCCATCTGCAGAGGGTCCCCATGCCCCTCTAGCACAGCCCTATCCTGTGGCTGGTCTGTGTGTGAGAGCTCAAAAGGTCAGTCCTGTTTCCTTGCGCAGGACAGCTCTGAAATCCTGCCCCGGCCTCGGAGCTCCCTGTGTGATCAGCGGAGGCCTCTGCTGTGGCTGCATCTCCTCCTGCCGGGTCCTGCCTCCCCCACTCTCCCCACGAGACCTTCTGCGTGGAAATCTCTTCTCGGCCTATTTCCCAGGGAATCCTACCTACAACAGCTGATAGTACAAAGACTGAGAAAGGATAAATTATGCGATAAATGATGCTGGAACAATGGATTATCCATATGGAAAGAAAAGAAGTTGGAGCTGCCTTATGCCATGCACCAAATCTATTTCAGGTAGATTTAGAATGGAAATGTGAAAAGCAAAACTTTATAGCTTTTAGTAGAAAGTATGGAAGTCATAGGAAAGGGTTTCTTAAAAGCACAGACCATAAAGAAAATTTTTAGTGAACTTGTCTATATTAAAATAATATAAAATTAAAATGAAATGAAATGAAATTCATTTAACTGTAACAAATGATATTTTAAAAAAGTAATAAGGAAAACTAGGAGAAGATAATTGCAGTACTTATGACTAACAAAGAATTAGCATCCAAAGTATGTAAAGAATTCATACAAATTAATAAATAAAAGGCAAACTACCCAGGAGGACAAAATGGGAGTAGCCGATAGTTCACTTAAGAGAAGGTCTGACTGATGAATATATGAGAATATGCTGAGCCTCACAAGCAGTTAGAGAAATGACAATTGAAATAAGATCCTATTTCATGCATATCAGAGTGGGAAAATGATTTTAAATTTATCTGATAATACCTTTTCTTCTTTTTCTTCCTTCCTTCCTTTCTTTGCTTCTGGGCCTGTACGCATGCCGTTTCCGTGATAAACTATCCACCGGTGAAGACCTTGCAGAAATGTCATCTTTCCCATTGATCTTCCTGGCTAGGGTTAAGCATTTCCTCTTGTCCGTTCCAGATAGTGCTCTGTGCCTCTTCCACTTTAACACACAGGGCATTGTCATGTTGTTTACCTGCAAGTCCCTGACGCTGATCCGACTGTGAGTCCCTGGGTGGCCGCAATCGTAACATGTTTCCTGCGTGCCTCTGGCGTTGATCACAGCGCGAGACACTTGACTGGCAAAGGTAGGCTGGGTGGCCGAGGGAACCCGCTCCAGGGGCCTTTTTCACAAGATCAGCCGTCTTCGCAACAGGACTGAAAGTCAGATGCTTTGTCCTGCTTGCTGCGTTTTCTCTTTGATGTAGCCACTAAAATTAGTTCAAGATAAACGCTATTCTTTTTTTTTTTTTTACCTTGGAGAAAGTACTTTAATTCTCTTGGTTTCAAACTTCTTTCTTTAAAAAATATTATTAAAATTTTTTTTTCAGTTATAGTTTATATTCAGGATTATTATTTGTTGGTTTCGGGTGTTCAGCTTAGTGAACACCAGCCTCACTGAGACAGTCGTCTGCTTTGCAGAGTGTTCCCCTGATATTTCCAGGACCTACCTGGCACCCTGTGTAGTTAGGACAGTATTATTTAACTCTAATTTTGAAAAAAGTATTTAATTACTCATTACCTACAGTGGAGTATATTATTAAACGGGGTTCCCACCCTCAGTTTAAAGAGGTTACACAGATACGCTGGTCCTTTCAACCACAAGCAGACAGCTGTGCAGGGACAAAATAAGTGCCATTTTTCTTTATTACCCATTGCCTCTCTTCCAGGTGCATTGCTGCTTAGGAGTGCTATCAGGATTTATTTTTAATTCTGAAAAAAAAGAAAGAAGTATACTCTGCCTAGAGATATATATTTTGTATTTATGTATATATGTATATACACACATATATACACATATATGTATGTATATATACACACATAGATACATATATACATATGCATATATATATATTCATCTCTCAGGAAAGCTAAGTCTGGAAATATATACCTTTAAGGCATTTGAAATGTTTTAAATTTCTTTTTTAAAAGCCAACAGCTGTTCTCCACATGGGAGAATATGACTTAGTTGATATTTGTCTTTTTTTACAGAGATTATAAAATATTAAAGCTGGGAGGGCCCTTGGGCTCAGTGCTTTCATGGAACAGGTAATGAAAATGAGACTTCATGTAGATGTTGTAACTGTTTAGTGAGAGAATACTCCAGATTTACTAACCTCAGTTACGGTTCTTTGCTCCCTATACTCTTCCCACCACCAATTTGAAGGTAACAAGAAACTTCTTTGAATTTTCAATGACTTTGAGTTATAGTAGGTACTTTGGTATTTACTTTGGAGCTCTTGAAATTTCCCCAATAAGCAATTGCTTTGTGGCCTTTGTACCATTAATAATGAACTTTCATTAGCATCTAAATTCAAGGGGATAAAGCAACTCCATTCTAAAGAAATATAATTATTTAGGCTTATGGTTAATATGGAGTAAAAGGTAAAGTTTTGTAAAATAAACTAAAAATTTACTTGCTTATTAAGTAAATTGTGATAAAGATTCTATTAAGTATTGAATAACTTAAGCATATTCTATTAAGTATAGAATAGAAAGATTCTATTCAATTATTTTATGTGATAATTGAAATATAATTGGTAATATACCTGAATTTCTATTTACTCATTAGTAAAGTGAATGTTAGAATAAATCTCTGAGGACAATCCATCTCTGAGAATCTTTTATCTCTAAATATTTTGATTCTGTAATTGTAATAATAGAGGAGTCATCTAGACTTTGCAAAGTTAACTGAGGCTTGGTGTTGCTTAACGAAGAAGGTTTTTTTCATTATTTTTGTTTCTTGAAAAGTGATCTCTGATTCAAATACTGTCTTGTGTTTCTGAAAGGTCCCTAGAAATCTCTTTCATTAATCTCCATATATGTGTTTTCTGTCCTTCATTTATTTAGTAAGACTGTGCTTTACTGAACTAAGTAAATGACAGTTGTTCAAACCATGTGGTTTCTCTGCACTTGGTTGGATGGATGTAAGGTTTAAAGGAGGCATCATGGAAGAAAATGGGTAGTCATATATCTATATATCTGTCCTTAAAAAGTCCAACCATTGTTATTATAACGAGAATGGTTTTCACCACAGAGATGTAAACAGGTAGCCAAGGAGTGGACTGGAATGTGCATGTGTGAACAATGACAACTTCACTGTACTAGTCAGTGGGGGCTGTAGACACATTGAGTGAGCATGTGTACTGTGTGGCCATTGCATTCAAAATGACTGAGCAAGTAGAGCAACAGATCTGCATCAGATTTTGCATTATGCTTGAACATTCCTCGGTGGAAACTATCTGGATGATTCAGAAGGTCTCAGCCATGGGCAACTGGTGATTGGCAGCTTCATCACAACAAGAACCTGCTCATGTATCATGTCTCCTGCAGAGTTTTTGGTGAAACACCGAATCACCCAGGTGACTCAGCCCCCTACAGCCCAGATTTGGCTTGCAGACACTTCTGGCTTTTCCCCAAACTAAAATCATCTTTGAAAGGAAAAAAATTTGGGGGCTGTCAATGAGATTCAGGAAAATACAATGGGGCAGCTGATGGCAATGGGGAGAACTTTGTGAGGTCCCAAGGTACCTACCTTGAAGGGGACTCAGGTGTCATTGTCCTGTGTTTCTCGTATCTTCTTCAATAAATGTCTCTGTTTTTCATATTTCATGGCTGGATACCTTCTGGACAGACCGTGGTGTGTGTGTGTGTGTGTGTGTGTGTGTGTGTGTGTGTGTGTGTGTAATTTGAATCTGAATTTTTGCTGCTATTGTCTAATGCAAGATATACAACCTCTCTGAGTCTCAGTTTTATCTTTTCTACTTTGTGCATAACAGAATGAACTTCAGAGGCTTTTTACGAAGCGTAAATAAAATGCCAAGAACAGTGTCAGACACACTGGAAGCAATCATGCCACATTATGGGCTGCAACTGCCAGTAAAATCTTTCTTTTTGGTGCTAATGTACACTTTTCCTATCGATCTCACTGAAGCTTTATGTACTTTCCTGTTACTATCCTGAGTATGTGTTTTTAAAAAGTTGCCTTTTAATTGTATATTCATAACAATTGGTCATGATATGATGTGTCAGTGAAGATGGGAGTGTTTGTTTCCGATTCCCACAACAAAATTCTCGCTTTCTCTTCCCACCATTCTTCTCTGTGGAAATGGCATAGCGTTGCTGGATTGCTGCAGAGTGTTCAGAAAAGACCAACGGGTAGATTCTCTAGAAGCTGGAATCAGGAGATGATTAATTTCTTTAATAAAGGGTTATGTCTTTTTCATGTTTGCATTCCCAGAACCCAACTTGCATAAATAGATTTGGTAATGAATATTTTATAGAGCCTATGGAGGTGGGGCGAAACCCTTTCCAACTTCTGATGTACTTAAAAGAAACTTCAGTCAATTTCCTAACTTAAAGTATGGGCCATGCCCTGGATAATGTTATAACAGATTAAGAAGCCTTACCTAATTATTGCAAACAAGATTTTGATGCCCAGGAGAAGGGAGGCCAGAATACACAGCAGCTCTTAGAGAATGCTGCTTTAACAAGGGTTATTTCCCACCAAGGGTGCTATACACTCTACTAGTACCAATGTTTTTATAAAATGTGCAATAATATTAAAAATGTTGATGACAAAATAACTTTCCCCAGTAGTACTACTTATTGATTCAACACATATGACTTTGCATTGCTGTAGTATTTCATTCCTGCCTATGAAAATTCATATCTAAAAAGTTTTTGATGAATGCTCTATTGCTGCTCAGAGTTGATTATTACAACTCACAGTTATTTTTTTGTTGAAGATTTTATTTATTTATTTTTAGAGAGGGGAAGGGAGGGAGAAAGAGAGGGAGAGAAACATCAATGTGTGGTTGCCTTTCACATGCCTCCCACTGGGGACCCGGCCTACAACCCAGTCATGTGCCCTCACCGGGAATTGAGCCAGCAACCCTTGGGTTCACAGGCTGGCACTCAGTCTTCTGAGCCACACCAGCCAGGGCAACTCACAGTTATTTTTTTTAAAAATGACTGCATAGGCGTCCAGCCAAGATGGAAGCATAGATAGATAACACTTCACTTCCTTACACAACCAAAAGAAGGATAATAACCAATTAAAAAACAAGAAACAACCAGAACTTCCAGAAAATTGAACTCTATAGAAGTCTGACAACCAAGGAGTTAAAGAAGCATTCATTCAGACTGCACTACAATGTAGGAAAGTCTGTTGCTCCACCCTGGCGGATACCTAAGGCTCTGTCCCTTTCTACCTAACAGGTGCACTGAGACAAAGAAATATGGCCCAAATGAAAGGACAGATAAAAACTCCAGAAAAAAGAACTAAGCAGCAAGGAGATAGCCAACCTATTAGATGCAGAGTTCAAAATACTGGTAGTCAGGATGCTCACAGAAATGATTGGGTACGGTCACAAAATAAAGGAAGAAGTGAAGGCTATGCAAAGTGAAATAAAGCAAAATATACAGGGAACCAACAGTGAAGGGAAGGAAACTGGGACTCAAATCAAAGATTTGGAACAGAAGGAAGAAATAAACATTCAACCAGAACAGAAGGAGAAACAAGAATTTTTAAAAAATGATAAGAAGCTTAGGAACTTCTGGGTCAACTTTAAATGTTCCAACATCCAAATCATAGGGGTGCCAGAAGAAGAAGAGCAAGAAATTGAATACTTACTTGAAAAATAATGAAGGAAAAGTTCCCCATTCTGTCCAAGGAACCAGATGTGCAAGTTCAGGAAGCTCCGAGAGTCCCAAAGAAGTTGGACCCAAGGAAGCACACACCAAGGCAACTAATAATTAAATTATCCAAGATGAAAAATAAGGAGAGAATCTTAAAAGCATCAAGAGAAAAGGAGACAGTTACCTACAAAGGAGTTCCCGTAAGACTGTCAGCTGATTTCTCAAAAGAGACCTTCCAGGCAAGAAGGGGCTGGAAAGAAGTATTCCAAGTCATGAAAAGCAAGGACCTATAATGTAGATTGCTCTGTCTAGCAAAGCTGTCATTTAGAATAGGAGGGCAGAGCAAGTGCTTCTCAGATAAGGTCAAGTCAAAGGAGTTCATCATCACCAAGCCCTTATTATATGACATGTTAAAGGGACTTATCTAAGAAAAAGAAGATAAAAAACATGTACAGTAAAATGACAGCAAACTCGCAATTATTAACAACCACACCTAAAACAAAAACAAACTAAGCAAACACCTAGAACAGGAACAGAATCACAGAAATGGAGATCACAGGGAGGGTTATGAGTGGGGAGGTGGAAGGGGGAGGATAGGGGAAATGGTACAGGGAATAAGAAGCATAATCGGTAGGTGCAAGACAGACAGGGGGAAGCTAAGAATAGTGTGGGAAATGGAGAAGCCAAAGAACTTACATGTATGACCCATGGAGGTGGAGAGGGGGCGGAATGCTGGAGGAAGGCAGGTGCAGGGTGGAGGAGGATAAAGGTGAGAAAAAAGTGGTACAACTGTGATAGTATAATCAATAAAATGCACTTAAAATTTGAAAAGAATGACTGCAAAAATTTTCTACAGTGTGCACACTTTATTTATTCCTGTTTGCATGGACCAGTGTCTCCTGTTCCTCCATATCAACAGGAGAAGAGATTAGAAGAATCTACTGGTCGTGAATCAGCTGACTGCCAGAGCCCAGCTCTTTTTTTCCTCCCTTGCTTAGGCATGGAATTCTACAAAAGCCACCAATAAGGTTCATAAAATAGGGTGAATTCAACATGGAGAATTAACATTTATTACAGTGTCCCCTACTGAGTAAGACTAATTACATGGAAATTTCATTTAATGCTTAGAGGTCTATGCTTTGCACACCATCTCAGGCCTGTGTGTGTGTGTGTGTGTGTGTGTGTGTGTGTGTGTGCAAGAAAAGAAATGAGATTTGCTGAAGGAGAACTCTGGGACCATACAGTTTTTGCTTTGTTTTTGGCTTCTGCATTCTTATCCTTTGAATATTTTGTTTAAATTACTCAATTAGATCAGCGTGCTTCTATGACTGAGAAAATCATTCTGCCAATATAAACCATGTTGATAAGTCTCATCTGCCAAAATGACTTAAAATGCCATCCATGCTTTTTTTGTGTGTGTTTAGGAATCAGAGTTTGCTCCCAAGAAGAATTCCGTTTGCTGGCTCATTCTTGTCACTGTCATCCATTAGATCCCATTTCATCTGCAAGCAGCTTGTTTTGTTTTTCCTCAGCTCACAGCCTCCAGCAGAACACCACCCCCCTGGGAAGTTAGGCTCCTCTGGCTCTGTGTGACTAAGTAGTTTAGAGGTGTGTTCCAAGACAGGGGTAGCTACAAAATAGTGGCTACCTACTGTATTGTTTAAAAAGTAAATCATTATCCTCATTAAATTGCAGGGAGTTCATGAAATACATGTTCACTTGTTCAGGGTTTTACAACAGTTGGACTGAGAATGTCAATTGCCCAGCGTGACCAAGAACTGGGTCCCGGGCGTGTGGCTTACTGAGGAATCTGAGAAATTATGTCTTCCCTTAGGAAAAAGGAAGGATCCATAAATTTTCAAGTGAGAAAGGTGTGCTCTAGTGTAAAGGGAATTGGGTTATTTTTAAATGCTTTAAAAATAGGTAAGGCGGTATTTTAAAATGTATATGCCAGGTATACAGAAATGTATGTCTCAGTTCTGCAAAATTTAAACCTTGATTTTAACTGCACACAGCCCTATTTATGGAGTGTCCTTGCCAAAGAGCTGAAGGTATGTGTAATCAGACAGCCAGGGCTAACTTCCCATTCACAGGAAATATGGGAGCCAGAGGGGTGAGCTAAGCAACAGCACAAGCAAGCAGACAGATGAGTCCATACCTGGGACTGTTCTAGTTTTGTTTTGTTTTTTTAACTGAGTTGTAAGTGACAACATTGTGTAAGGTTAAGGTGTACAACATGTTGACTTAATACATTTATGTATTGCAATACAATTACCACCATAGCATTACAAAACCCTCCATCACATCACATAATTATCATTTCTATTTGTGGTGAGAACAATTAAGATCTAGTCTCTTAGCGACTTTGAAGTTTATAAGGCAGTCAACAAAAGAGACAGGTAGAGGTTAGGGGAGACTTACTGGTCTGGTAAATATATGCAGGAAACTTTGAAATATATCTGAAATAAGCAAACTATAAAAAGATGCTTTTGAAATAATTATGAAAATCACATATGGACTAGATAGTTGAGATTACCCAGGAATTGCTGTGAAATCTGTTAGATATGATCATGGCATTCGGAGTAGGTGAGACCGTGGTTTTCAGTGCGGGGCCTCTGACTAGCACCACCAGCATCACCCGGGAGTGCATGGGAAATGAAAATTCTCACCCCAACACAAACCTACTGAAAATGAAATTCTGGGGGTGGGACCCAGCAAAACTGTGGGAATCACTGATACCAGAAAATATCCATGTTTTCAAAGAGTACATAGGGGTGAAGTGATAGAAGGTCTGACGATGGTATTGCAATACTTCAATTAAAATAAAGGTAAAAATTTGATGAAGCAAGTATGGCAAAATCTTAACTGTTGGGTTGAGTAATATGTTTGTGTGGCTGCATTATATGGTTCTTTCTGTTTTTGTGTATGTTCATTAAACAATTTTTGGAAGCCTTACAACACACATGCACACAAAAGGGGAATCCTTCTCAGAGAAAGCAAACAAGCAAACAAAAACTTGATTTTAAATTTTATAAAAACCTCAAGTTTGCCTATAGAAAACTGGGGTAAGTGGAGGCTTTGCCTTGAGCCACTCGGCTGGATGGTCTTGGTAAGCCAGTTTCCAGGAGCCTCATCATTCTCATCCGTGAGATGAGAAGGCTCAACCTGTGATCCCTTGTGAAGGTTCTTTCAAGCTTGCTCTTCCTGATTCTCCGAGCGTTCAGATGAGTGGTCAGGAATGCTCCTCAGCTGTGTCTCTCAAGTCTGGAGTTTGATCTGTGGGTGAGCATGTTTCTCTGTCTCTGTCTCTGTCTCTCTCTCATCCATTTTTTAGAGGATTGCAACATTCTGTGGGGTGACTGAAGCCCAGGCACATCACCCTCTGACAGAGTAGACAGGGTATGAAATTTCATGAAGAAGATCCCCAAGGATATGAAATGTGACCTGCCTTCCAGGTTGGCCCAGTGGTGGTGAAGGCCCAGAGCAGAGTTTGGTACCTTGCTGCTCCTGGCATTTGCCTTGAGTCCTTTCTTTTGCCTTTAACCACTGCTGTGGTCATCACCTCCAATCAACTCTGAGTGGGCTCAGGAGCCCTGATTCATAGCTATCACACTGCAATGACCCTACTGATTAGAATAGTCAAAGCCATGCACCTAGTTTGACAGATGGCAGTGGTATCCTCACTGAGGGGCTGAGTCAGGTTATCTGGTAAACCACGAACATGCAGAATTGCTTGGTTAATTCAGGCCTCTGTGTGTCCACGTCGAGGGGCTAGACTGGGGGCAGGCAGCATCTCTCTGGGGAGGCTTTGGGGGCATGCCAGGCCAGTGTTGGGAAGGGACTGGCCAAGGAAGAGATGATGGGAATATGGGAACATGTGTGTGAAGAGGCTGCACGTTGCATTGGCAAGGGGAAGGGAAAATGAAACAGGAGGAAGCTTGTGAGGATAGGGAACGACAGCTGCAGAGTCCAGCAGCCAGGAGATGTATCCTCTTTAGATTACCTGATAGAAATGCAATTCCCACAAGTGCAGGCAATCAGTGATAGAGTTCCTGCTGACGGAGCAGTTCCTGAGGCCTCTTCCCAGTGAAGGCATTTGCTTATTTTCTCTTCTCGTGTTCCTTCATTCCCTTCATTTTCCTACCTTGACTTTGACCCTGCCTGTGCCTTAGCACACAAGGTATGCCCATGGGCATTGGCTAAATCATGACAGTAACAGCAATAACAGTTGCTTGTTGAGCACTTATGTACAAGCAGTTGAATTGAACACTTGATAAATACTGTATTTAATTCAAGCCAAAATCTATACGATAGCTATTATACCCATTTTACAGATAAAGAACAGAAAGTCAAAGAAGTGAGGTAAGTTGCCTGGGTCACTCAGCTAGTAAGTGGCAGAACCTAGAGTTCAACCCAGGTCTGACCCACTGCGGTTGCAGTCCCTCCTCTCTCTGCCTCACTACTGTACCTTCCTCCGTGGTGACAGGGGCTGGAGTGAAAACCTGGAGCCACAGCCGTGGGGCCATCTGTTGAGAGGGCCACACAGTGGAGGGGGGGCTGCAGTACCCAGTGCTCCCCCAGTTTCCTTAGGGCCCATAATCATGTAGAAGGGTCATTCCCCAGTATAAAGAAATGTGCAAGCATCTCCCATAGCACGTTAAAAGGAAATGTATTGTTCACTCTTAGTAGGAAAATTAATCTCTGGAGCGGAGTCTGAAGAAACCCGGAGTCCTTCCCTGGGAAAGTTTTCCTGGTCAGTTGTGCCGTACTGAGTCTCTGGGGGCTACGTTAGTTCACAGTCAGGTAGGTTTCTTTTTCTTCTTAGGAATGTATAGCTACACTTCCCCTGTAAGACAGGTGGAGAGAAAGAAGATAGAATTCCAGAATGCTTCTAAAACTCCTTCCTGCCCGGTAGCCCCTATGTCTCAACTAGAAGCAGCAAATGTGGACCAGCAGCTTATTTGCAGAGTGGCAGCGGTGGGTAGTGGAGGGTCTCACTGCGACAGGGGGTGGGGAAGGCAAGGGCGGAGCTGGCTGAAGAAAGCTGTGGATAGAACTGGCAGCTGCAGCGACATCTCTGGGGTCACACTAGCGCTTACACAGAACTCCCACGGACGTTAATTACCAGGAGATCTGCACAGAAATCCCCACGAGGTGAGTGGGTATATTTCTGTCTGCTTTAAAAAAAAAAAAATCGTTTATTTGGTTTATGCCCTATCTCGTTCCAGAAAGGGTTTAAGAGACTTACATTCAACATAGAAGATAAAATGCATTTAAAGCACGCGTTAGGAATTAGAGAGAAAACATTCTTTTTGACAGGGTTACATTTGACCTTCTTAAATTTTGTATCCAAAGCACCCTGGAACTCTTAACACAATGCTTGCTCTGTTTTCAGGAAAAAATAACTTTAATGTCATTCATCAGTGAAATTCCTTGCTTGGACACTTTCATCCTGAAACATCATCATATAAGATTAGGAAGCAGCCATTCAAGAATTATTCCATAGATAGAAGTGGGTCTTTTTCATTCCTATTTGAAATTGCTCCCAAGCGCTTCCGTCTGTGTTGATGCTTATGTTTCCGTTCTTGTTGGTGTTCAGTAGCTGTACATAAAATGTGTATTTTTCATAATCTCCCCAAAAGACATAAACCTCTTCAACAGCATGTACTTTCTGGGGTTGCTAACAGTCCTGTCCCCCAGGCAGGGAATGCCATCTCCACTGGGAAGAGGCTGGAACCAAGGCTTGGGGACCAGCAGCAGAGGGAAGACTTGATGTTGAATCCCTGCCCTCCGTCCCACTGCGCTGCCGTGGCCACTGTGGCCACGGAGCCATCTTCTCTGAACTGGAACGGCGAACACGGCACTGTCGCTGTGACTATTTGTGCTGATGTCCACGAAGCACCCAAATACCATCCGTTCATTCAGCAGTATTCATTGAACGCCTATCACGTATTCATCACTGTTCCAGATATAGTGGACACAGCACTAGACACCCACAGGAAAGCAGCTAATCCCTGTCTTCATGGAGCTCACATTGAGGACCAAAATATGATGAGTAAGTTCTGTACTTGGTTACACGGGCATATGTGTGATGGAGAGACACAAGGCAGGAAGCAGGACAGGAAATGCCTACGTCTGTTCCATGGTTTTATGGTCCACAGAACAGGAAGCTTTGTGTTGGTATATAAAGCACAAAGGTGATCCTCCCCGGTTTTATGTGATGTATTTGAAGACTATGGCAAACCCCTGGGGAGGGAGCTAATTCCAACAGTGTTCCATAGGGAGTCACTTCTGACCACAGGCCTTGCCAGTTAAGCTTTTGGTTTCTGTAGCTTTGCTCCTGCCAAGAAGCCTCCTCGCTCCTCAGGGGAATGCTTGTCTCGCATTTCGGAAGGACAGTGCATTCTTGTGTCAGGTGTGAAAGGGATCTTTCCCGCTGGATGCCAGTGAGAAGAGGCACCATGGAAGGCTGGCTGACAGAGCGCACAGTCCCCTCTAACTGGGTCATCCTGTGCGCTGGCTTAGCTCACTGTGAGACCCACCTGCTGTCGCTCCTTTGTACCAACACCTCACGTCGGTATTCTCCGGGACACATTTGCGCGGAGGAGGACTTAAGAGAGGGGATGAGATTCTAAAAACTCAAAACTTCACGCTGGCCTTTTGGAAAAAAATACGTAGAAAAACTTCTGGAACAAGGTCCCAAATTGTCATATGTATATAACATCTGAAGTGCTCACTGGTCTTGGTGGGTGCAGCTCAACTAGCACATCGTTTGAGTTTTGACACTTTTAAAATTTTTTTCTTGGGGGAACACACAGGGCAGGGAAGGGGAACATTGCAAGATATTTTGAAGAGAGGAACGCAAACAAAATATTTCAAATGTATAGGCTGCCTTAATTTTAGCTGCACAACATTGTGATTTGGATGTGTTTGCTTTTATTTTTAAGTTTATTTTTTTAAGAAAAAGTGAGATAGCCCTGGCCGAATGGTTCAATTGGCTGGAGTGTCACCCCACATACCAAAAGACTGCAGGTTCTATCCCTGGTCAGGGCATGTATGGGAGGCAACTGATCGATGTTTCTCTCTCACGCCGATGTTTCTTTTTCTCTTTCTTCCTCTCTCTCTAAAGTTAGCATATCCTTGGGTGAGGAATTTTTTTTTTAAAGGGGAGATGGCTGAATGAGCAAGAGGTGAAGCAACTCTTCCAGGGTCATAGTTTTCTTTTCCCTTTTGGTGCCCTTACACTTGACCTTGAGGCTGACTGTCCCATGGTTGGTTACGAAGTTCTCCCAGCCCATGGCTGTTTCCCCTCTTGCTCGCAGCAAATCCAGACACCTGGGAGCAGCAGCCAGGTACGAGGAGGGGTGGTGGTGCACGTAGGGAACCTGTTTCAAAACTGCATTTGCATGGCAAGCTCACTGCATTTGTATGGATTGCTGTGTATTGAGTGGTTCGGGACGACATGGGCTGGAGCTGTGAGCTCAGTGACCTTTTCCCACTGCGTCTGGAGCCATCCTTAGGCTGTTGGAAGCAAGCTTGCCATTATTTTATTGCGTCTCTTCTTTTAAACTTTATGTCAATTCCTATCACCCCATTTAAAATCAGTAGAATTAATTATCTAATGTGATAACTCACTAGGTCTACTTACCATTTCATAGAAAGCAGTGGCTTCCTGGCTGTTTTGTAGTGTTTGTGCTTACAGAAGCTTTGTGGTCTGATGTAGGGCCTGGACTAGTATCTTGTCCACCACACAGGCTGTGTTCTTTTGAACTCCAAGCAGATAACTTGACATGTACTTTTAGTTATGTTATTATAAACAACTAGAAAGGTTAATGGCTCCCTACTCTGTCCCAAAGACGTATGAACATGCCTCTGGGGCTTCAGGATCCTTTGAAGAAAGCATCAACACTCACAGTTGTCATGACTCATGACTGTGGAAATTTAGGGATTGAGATGGTATAATCGTTCTACTTATTATCTAGCTTCCTCCCTGTTCCTAGCATAGACTTCTAGAGATGAAGCAACCTCCTCAAGGTGAGTAGCTAGCTGGTGCCAGAGCCAGGATTAGGACAGGGTCTCCAGCTTTCCAGCTGATGCGTGTTCCTTGGGGTTGTGATCCTGTTTGCACTGTTTTGCCCACTCACTTGCAATTGTGTCCATATTCTGACAGCCCTGTTAGAGATCATCTGTTCTCTTTGGAACAAGGAAACCCAGAGACTTTTATTAAATGGTTTTGTCCAGCCTCACAGGGATTGTAGGTACTAGAAGTGGGACTAGAGGCCAGGTTCTCTGACTCCCAACCCAATGCTTTTTTAACCAATACCCTGATTCTTCACAGAAGGCTGTGCCTTAGACAGCATTTTGGCTCAGAACCTGGAGTCTCCCATGAACCCAGTCACGTAGTCGTTTCTTCTTGTGAGTAGAACTGTTGCAGGACATAGTTCCGTGTGACGGCGGCGCTTAACAGGGGAGGCAGACAGATGTAGCTCCACCTCCAGTTCTCTGTGATTCTGATGATTCTGGCACATCTCACGTACAAAGTCAGGGCATGACTTAATGTTCCTTTCCGTCGGAGAATTCCGTGCTCCTTTTCCAGCCCTGTGTGTTTCTTTGTGTTTTGTCCAGTAGAGGGGGGTGTGCGCTCACAGACCAGCAGACCCCCGGGCTCCTCCTGCAAGTTGGATTATTTCTAGGAAGACACCTGGTGGTGAAAGAGACGCAAGCCTGGACAGCACAGCATGTGGGAGGAGCTGGCGATGCTGGCGCTAGAGTTCGGGAGGCTGTGCTGCTGGGAATCAGCAAAGGAAATTAAAGGTATTCCTGGGAAGCTCATCCCTAGGGTCCCAGAAATTCTTTGTAGAGGAATGCCTCCCCAAGAAGAATGACAGACTAAGAAGCTGCGGGTTTGAATGTTTCTATCACAGTACTCTGCTCCTAGGAGTGGTGAGTGCCCCGGGGGGTGATACATGCACAGTGTCACTCTAGTCCTGGTCGGGGGGTTCCTTTTCCAAAGGACACAGTGTGGGGTACATGAGGAAGAAATGCAACGTGTCCCCTCAGCACCAGCTGCACACGGGCTGCTGCTTCACACCCGAAACCTGTGTGCTGCGGTCTAGGGAAGACCAGCGGATTCTCCCGTTTTTAGTTAAAGTGATAGACCACGGTGCGTTGAGTCAGAGTCCTGAGAAGAAAGGGGAAATGCTCATTTCTGCTGTACACGGTGCAGCACGAGGGCAGGAAGATGTACAGACATGGTCCTTCCTGGAGAAGCCGAAGCGGCAGAGGAGCTTCTGAGAAGCGCTGTTGTGTTGACCACATTCCACCTTCAGCTGCTCCTAATTTGGACTCTCAGAATTGAGACGAGCCTGTACAGCCAGGAAAGAGGAAGGGAGATGGGAGGGAGACAGGGGAGGAGGGGCAAGTTTAGGAGTTAGAGTTGGTAATGGGGATGAAGAAAGGGAGAAAAAGAAAATCTTGACTTCCTTCTTCAGACCCAGCTGTGGAAAATATATTTTTGAGGCCCCTTGCCTCACTGATCTGAACAATTGTGTTGGGTGGCGTGGGTCATTTCCGAGTTCTTCCTGGCACCTGGATGTCTCTATCTCTGTTTTCCTCCTTGTAGGGAGGGTCTAGGCAGGCGTGGGAAAATCTCGGTAACATGCTCCATCCGATCAGAGGCTTTCTCCTGGGATTTGGGAGCTTTTGTCATGTCTGCTTGAACAATATTTAGTGGCTGGCGGAGGTATTCCTGTCACTTGGGGCTGGATCACCCCCAGAGGTGTTTACCCAGTAAGTGCTCACTGCATCTTCCCCATTTTTCCATTGCTCTAACCTGCCAACTGTGTGAGTATCCTGAGGGCCTTCCCTGAGGCCACAGTCTTTTGCTCTGAGGAGGCGGCCCGCAATGACGTTATCACCTGTCTGTATACAACTTTGATCATCGTGACTCTGAAGGATATTTCCTGAAGCAATCCCTTGGCATTGCACATGACATTCAGACTGTGCGCAGTCATGGGGAGTACACAGCGACGTGGTCCCAGCCCCATGGGCGCCCCCCGAAGGTGGTCTGGGCTGCAGCGGCATGCGAGAGCAAATAGGCTGGTGACCAGCTGCCATTACAGGCTTTTCGAAACCTATTTCCACCTCCAGCTAACACTGACCTGTTCAGAAACAGTACCGTGTAAGTCAATAAAAATAGCTATGCTCATTCTTTCTTTTTTTTTTTTTAATCTTTAGAGGGGAAGGGAAGGAGAGAGGGAGAGAAACAACAGTGTGTGGTTGCCTCTCGTGCGTCCCCTGCCGGGAACTGGCCTGCAACCCAGGCATGTGCCCTGACTGGGAATCGAACCACAGTCCTTTGGTTCGCGGGCCCGCACTCAGTCCACTGAGCTACACAAGCCAGGGCAACCATGCTCATTCTTATTTAAAATAGGTCTTTCTGATTTGCGGTGCGATGTCGCAGCATCTCATTCGATCCTCTCCCCAGCCCTGTGGTGGCCGTCAGAGCCATGGTTCATTTCAGCCATAAAGAAAGTGAGGCCCCAGGTATAGGCCAGCTCCACGAAGAAACAGAGTTAGTCCGAGGTGGAACCAGAACTCGCATCTAGATTCTCTCAGTACAGGTATAGTTTTTTTAAATGATAACATCTTAATATATGATACATGTGGATGATTTTGTTCTAAAAACTGGAAGAACTATAGTGTTGTTAAAAGATTCAGATAATTTCCCAAGTCTTGTGGAAACATATTTTCCCGCATTAAGAAAATATATTCTTCTTTTGATATACCATGTATATGGTATATGGAGAGATCTTTTTGATTTTATATATATATATATATAATTGTAGAAATTGTGTATATGTTTATCATTAGATAAAACCTTGGAAACACAAAAAATAATTTCAAGAACTCATAAAACTGTTCAATCCTACAAGTCTGAAATAAACACAGTATTTTGAACTTTTAAAATTGCATATCTGTATTAACAAAGTTTTAATTGTTTTATATTATATCACAGAATTTTCCTATGCCATTAAATTTTCTTAAAATTAGTTTTAATACTTGCATATAGTCCATGAAATAAATTCACCGTAGTTTTCAAACTTCTCCCTTCCTCGCAGGTTGTGTCAGTTCTTGCTGTCAGAAACCAGGACAGCACAGAACTTTTTAGCTAAAGTTCTTTTACATTCTAAATAGTTTCAGAAGACTGAAGCATCTAGAGAGTATACATGCATTTAGTTTTTGAAGTAGAAGCTAAATGCGAGCAGAGCAAGGGCTGCCTGGGACAGAGGGATGTTCTCTGAGTTTGGGGCACTGGGATCCGGGGCAGAAAGGCATTTGGCCCGTGGAAACTGGAGGCTCTGGTGTTGGAGAGATCTTTTCGGACCTCAGTTTAGCCACCAGCTCCTTTACGGTGTTCTCAGACACCCTCTGTCATGTATGCACCAAATATCAGATTGCACGGGCTTCTCTCGTGCCTCGTAGCGTTCCGCTCTTGCCCTTTTATAGCACTTACTGGGCCACGTGCTGATGGCCTGCCTGCTTCCCAGTGGCTTTTCCAAGGCCAAAAGCTCTTGAGAGTCGGGACCCTGCTTTAGTACTTGGGTCAGTGCACGGTACATCATAGGTACTTGTGTTAAGTCTGCCCGTGCTGCCGTAACAAAATACCAGACTGGGTTGCACGAACAGTAGACATTTACGTTCTCACAATTTTGGAGTCTGGAAGTCCAAGACTGAGTGGCTGGCAGGGTTCGTTTCCCTCTGAGGCCTCTCTTCTTGGCTTGCAGATGGCTGCCCTCTTGTCGCCTCTTCCCATGGTCGTGCCTCTATGCACTTGTTGGCCCTGGGCGTGTCCAAATTCATTCTTCTAAGAACACCAATAAGACTGGAATATGGCCCACCCTACTGGCCTCATTTAAACCAAATCACCTCTTTTTTTACCTTTTTAAAAATTGAATTTATTGCCGTGACATTGGTTAATAAAATTATACAGATTTCAGTTGTACATTTCTGTAATACATCATCTCTATATTGCACTGTGTGTTCACTGCCCCAAATCAAGTCTCCTTCATCACCAATGCATGCCCCCTTTACCCAATTCTGTCTCCCCCACGCCCTCCCCCTCTGGTTATCTGCGTCTGTGGGTTTGTTTGTTTTTTCTTAATCCCTTTACCCTTTCATCCAGCTTCACAAACCCCCTCCCCTCCACAGCTGTCAGTCTGTTCAGTTTTTAAATTTTTTTTCAAAAAAATGTGGAATGCTTCAAGCATCTGCGTGTCACCCTTGCCCAGGGACCGTGATGACCTGCTCTGTGTTGTTCCACTTTTAGTGTGTGTGCTGCCCAAGTGAGCACTCACTCACCCTTCGAAGGCCCCATCTCTAAATAAAGTCACGTTCTGAGGTGCGAGGGGTTAGGCCAACATACAGATTTGAGGGGCACATGGTTCAGTCTATTATGTTACTCCTTATACCTTTTCTGTTACGAAATATTTGACATGCTTGTAGATGAACTAGAAGATAATATTTACATTCCAGCACCCTACCTTCTGGATGATGGCCAACTCCTCTGCAGCCAGAGGCATGAATGATGGAGGCAGTCTGGTATCTTACAAGAGGTACCAGACCTACACACAGAGCCCTCAGCCTGTGTCGTGGCTCTGCCGGTTCCCAATCAGGCGATCTTAACCACCCCCAGCGGCAGTCTCCTCACCTGTACACTTGGGATAACAACACCTACTTCAGTAGATGGTTGTGAGGCCAGATGAGATCATGCATATGGGGGTGTCTGGTGTACTGGGTGCTGTGAAGCAGGGATCAGACGGTGCCGGTTTAACCTGTCAGTGCAAAGGTATGTCAGCAATAAGAAGCATCTCAGTTTAGTGACATACGAGGCCTCATGTACTGGCTGAGTTCTGAAAGTGCCCGAGTTTTAAACAGTGTTTTAGTAATTTTACCATTTATTATTTATACATACCATTACCTGAGCCTCAGATTCATTTCAGCTCAGTTAGGATTGGTGGTTTATGAGCCTTTTTTGGTTTGGAAAAAGAAGTTTGATATATTAAATTATTTATATATAAAGCACTTGTTTATTAAAATCCATGGTTTTCATATTTCAATGAGTGATGATTTTAATTTTTGCCCCCAAGTTCTGGTAGCCAATCACATTGTGGGGCTGCCTGGCTGCTGTTGTCAGTGAGGGTTGTATTGCCCAAGCTTTAATAGGTCTTTACGTAAAATATCACGATGTCTCAGCATAAAGGACCGTGATGACTCCTGGGAGGCACTTTAAAAGTGGACCTTGACGCACCGAGGAGTATAAATTCTCCTTTTAGGGTGTGGAAAGAGTGCTCAGTGACCAAGTGCAGGCTGTGGGAGTGCAGAGCGAGGCTGTGGAATCTTCAACGTCCTCCGAGAGTCGGTAGCCCAGATTAGAGCCCTCGCTTCTGGTCTTGTCTCAGCCTCAGTCGTGACCAAATATTTTCAGCTGATGGGCTTTTCCTTGCCTCTTTTTGAGGATGTTAGAAATCCTGGCCTTTGGTTGTTCACAAATCTGCTTTTTACTCTTTTTCCAGGGCAGGTGTTTGCTTTCTCTCTCTTTCCACCCTGCTGCTGTTAGGCTTCTCTGCTGCTCCCATCACTGCCCTCCCCTTCCTTCCTCCTGCCCGACTCCCGGTTTCTGTTCCAACAAGCCTGCAGCCTACGTGCCTCCGTCATCTCTCCTTATTGCCCGTTCTTACTGTCTCCCGACCTGCCTCCACGTCTGGCACTCTGCCATGTCTGCTTTTCTGTCTCTCGTTCGAGCGTATTTTCAGTCTCTCTCCCGCTTTCCCCCCTCCCTCTCCCTTCCCTTTCTGCTGCCTCTTCCGCTTCTCCATCCAGATCCTCCTCCAGCATGAACAGCAGTGGGACATTCCTCAGGGGTGTAGTCGCTCTCTCATCCTGTTATCCTTCGGGGTGACCTAGGGATGGGACCTTTGGAAGTACTGCACCTGCTTCCCCACAGGCACTCGAGTGGATGTGAAATTGGTGTCCTCCTAAGCATCGTTACAATAAATCCTTCCTGCAATTGTCTTCTGGGCTCAGCGTAGCCTGTACCCAAGGGGGAATTTCACAGCCCCGAGGAGGAGCTTGATCAAGTGAATGAGGAGGGAGCGTTGGTAGGTATGGAGCTGGGTTTGATATGGCAACGTTTTTATTTCAACCTTTGTCCTGGTTGAGTGGCTTTAGTACACTTGTAGGTTTGACTTCTATTGTACAAGGTTCATCAGTGTTTAAAAAAATCTTTATTCCGTTTAATCAAGACAGTTACACTTGGATTTCATTTAGTAAGTAGTAGTGATTGTTTTGTTGAGAGTTAGATCCAGATTCACTTATCGGTTATCTGCTCCATCCCTTGAGACTGAGGTTAAGTGATGGTCCATGTAAAGACAGAAAAGAGTTGGTTAAAAAGTCTTAGGGCTCAGACTACAGTTAGAGGAGTGTGAACCATGGCATTACTGAAAATTAATGGATATCTGTGGTTGAGTTACAGTGATCCAGCCAACCAGTTGATTCATTGGGAGACCACAGTCCCCATGAAAAACAGGTCCAGCCTGATTCCCTCTGTTTGAGGCATCACATGTGACACCTGCCTCTCCTTGCCCCTTGTGGGTATGACTCTGTCTTACTTGCCTCTCCCCACCCAGCTCCTAATGTTCAGAATGTCTGCTTGCAACGGGCATCGTGCAGTTTTCTCAAACTCCCGTGCATTACAACTGCTCACGGAGTCAACCAGCCGCAGCTTCTCATCGTCGGAAAAACCACTGCCTTTAATCAAGATGAAGCATTTATCACACTGTGCAGTTGCACAGCCACAGTTTTTTATGGGTATCAGTTTTCCCGTCCAGGGTTTTGGAGCCAGAGGACTCACCAGGAAGGCAGATCCAGAAGAGCTCAGGTTTCATGGCCCTGCAAATCGCTCGTCACAGTCATTTGCCCTCTGTCCCTTCCCTGGCTCTGCTCCAGCCTGCCTGCAGCCTCCATGGCTGCTTTAGCGCCTTCTCTTTTGGCCTGGCCTGCTGAACGGCCTCCATTCCGAGCAGACTGCCAGGGTTTCCGGCTCTCCTTTTGGCCCATTTCCTGCTGCTTGTCTTTCTCCCTCTGGTCTACTAAAGAATGAGCAGGACTGTAAGAACCCTCAGCTACATCTGTGGGACTTTTTAAATGAGGTTTGGAGGCTGATAAATGATAACCTTGAAAATAAGTAATATAAATATTCAGTGGATAATAGGAATAGATATAGAGTTGGCCTACTTGAAAAATTATTGGATGTTATAGGCACTGGCTCTCCATCTGTACCCACCTTCCTTCCTAGCTTTATCTCACACTCTGCTTCCCGGCACAAACGCTGCACTTCAGGGTTGAAGTGCTCCGCAAACTCTGTACTCCACATTGTCCACATTGTCTGTGAGCGCTCTGTGCTACTCTGTTGGACCGCTCGCCTGCAGGGCCCCTTCCTTCCTCTCGTCCATCTCTTGCCCGTCCATGAGGCCAACCCCTCCACCCCTGTCCTGCCTCCTTTGCAGTGTCACTTCCTTGGTCACTCCACTCATCTCTTCCTCCTCCAAGTCTAGGAGGACTCTCTGTATCTCATCACATGGTGCTGGATCACAACTATGTCTCTGAGGAGGATGGACACCCCATGTGACCAGGGATGAACTCCTTTTAGGCAGCAGCTGTGGCAGCCGCAGCTGCAAAGGAGAGTATTTGCACAGCACTTCATCATTTGCAAAGCCCTTTCATCTACGTTATCTCATCTGGTTTTCAAAACTTCACTGCAAGCTTGGTATTATTATCATTATCTCATATACAGATCTTTAGAGGCCACTGCCCCAGCTCACTGATTTATTGCAAAGAAGAGCTTTCACCATGAATTAATAGAAAGATGGGTTTTAGAGAGAAACTTGGTGCTTTTCAATGGGCTATAAATAATCAATCAGTACTACTTAGGAAGTTAAACCTTTGGATATTTGATATTAATGAAACACTTCCTTGATAAACTCACATGAAGAGAAGAAAACCTCAGTACTAAAACTGGGAGGTTTTAGCAAAATTTCACCACACAAAGTTGGCCATTTAATGAACCCTATTCTCATTTTTTTAGCTGTAATTTAGATATACAAATTCAAGAAGTATTTATTTAAACACCAAACATTGCTAATTTGTAATCTTCCTTAGATACTTCCTTTAAATAGTTGTTTACATGTATTGTTCTTGTGTCCTGGCATTTACGACCCAGGATTGGCATAGCTTTTCATTTAGAGCTAATCCTCAAGACTTGATTAAAAAAAAAAAAAAAAAAAAAAAAAACTTTCCCAAATGGTAATCACTAGCAATTACCGACAGCTTACTAAGTGTCAGATGCTATGTATTATCAGTAAACCCTTCAAGAGCCTTTGAGAAAGGTTATGTATTTCCTTCATTTTATAGATGACAAAAATTAGTCTTAGAGAGTTTAACTTTCTTAAGCTGAGCGCCCACAGCTGGTAAGTGTTGGATCAGGGATTCAAATTCTGCATTCTACCAGATCGTGTGGTCTCCCTGGACATAATCTTATTGTATGGCATCATGCTGTTTTAGAAAGGGGGATGATACAAGTAAACTCAGTCCCTTTGAATTATCTCAACATTCTGTGATGGGGAGAAGTGGGCTTGAGAAGACAGTCATATACTCCAGGATGGAACTTCATTAAATTGCTTCTGATTCCAATAGAGAATAATGGAACACAGTAACTTTAACATTTTTCCTTGTGAGAAGCAAGGCTCCATGGTTTATTTCTCTTCCCAAATAAAAAAATTCTGAGAAATAAAAATTAAGCGTGCTTTGCCCCTTTCCCCTGATCTCCTATTGACTTGATCTTATGCAAAAGAATGTAATGCCGGGGCAAAAGAGTACTGTTGAGTCCAGTATCCGATTTGTGGGTATCACCTGTCTCCCTCCATACTTTGTGGATCAGTTGCTGAAAACGAAAGCAACCATTTCAGCTTTGTCTTCCAGGACACAGATTATTAGATGAGACAAAACAGGCGCTGGAAGATTTAAGCAGTGTTTGCATGTCTTGGTGGTGAAGAACGAGTGCTTTTTCACTCCAGTGATTCTCAACTACACAGTGAGAATCACGGCTACACAGTAGGATCACTTGGGAACTTGAAAGAGATCCTAATACTCAGTCCCAGGGGCTGAGTCCACAAGGCACTGCAGCTGCCTTCCCCTGCCAAGTGGTAGTATCATTGAAACCATTACTGTTGAAGAAGGAAGATGACAGGGGTGGGTGAGAGGTACAGAGGGGCTCCCTCACTGGTCAGAAGCTGAGTGGCACAGAGAGGCTGTGACGGCATAACAAGAAGCTGACCCCTCCATCTCACTCTGCGTGTCAGGAGGTTTTACAATGGACATCAATGTTTTTTTCCCCACATGGCATCCATTTCCCCTTTGTCTGGTCATAGTACCCCACTTTTCCTATGGAGAAGTACCTCTTTTCTTTTTAAAACAATTTGTACTTATTAATTTTTAGAGAGAGCAAGGGGGTGAGGAGAGAGAGAGAAAAAAGCATCAATTTGCTTTTCCACTTATTGGAAAAATAAGTTCCACTTATTTATGCATCCATTGGTTGATTCTTGTATGTGCCCTGACCAGGGATCAAACTCACAACCTTGGTGTATCTGGATGACACTCTAACCATCTGAGCTTCCCAGCCAGGGCCGATGAGCCACCTCTCACTTTCTCACTTTATATGGTAAAGATGAGGCTGATCTGGAGATCATGTGACTCAGTCATGTGACCCAGGACCTGGCTACTCTGATCAGTTTGAAAATGGGCACATTTTTCAAGCTATATTACATGAGGTGTGATCCTTGGGTCTTTGGCTAGAACAGCTGGGACACTTCTTAGTAACTTATGGTTACTAAGGTAGAAGGGTGTAATTCTGAAGTTGTAATAACCATCTTGACTCCACATGAGAAAACAGGATTGAAAGATGCAGAGAGGTTCCTTATATCGTTTGAGTACCTAGATCCAGCCATGCTTATAACCCTGGACTTTTTGGTTATATAAGCTAATAAATTCCATTTTGCTCATGTCAGTTTAGTTGGATTTCTGTTATAACATAGCTTTAACTGACTCTTCTCAGTGGGGCCAAATGAGAAGCAATATGTTGACTCTGGGGTGAGGAGTCATGGAAGGGACACATCTTTCTTGGATACCTGAGTCTGTGTTAACGCACATATCCCTTCAAACATCTCTGTCTACTTGACCAACAACCCTCGTCAACTCTTCAGTCCAGCTATGTGAGATTTCATGTTTCCCTCTCTGGGTGTTTCTGGTTTTAGGGGTAAACAGATCCTAGACCTTGTTAGCTATCTCTTGAAGACATGTCCAATACTCAGTACGATTTGATGCTCTTTGGGGAGCCATTGCCACATACACTGAGCATTCACCCTGTGCTGTGCATGCATTCACCAAACACTGATTGAATCCAATCTGTATAACAGGTAGTGTAGGAGGCCTTGGACACCACGTGAAAGAGTGTTTGCCTAATTTAATAGATCATGAAAAGCCATGAGGCTTTTTGAACAGAGGAAGGATATGACCCCAGTTGTGACTCAGGAAGATTAACCAGACAATAGAGTGAAGGTCAATAAGAGATTAGAATGAGGGAGGTCAGCTGGTGATGGTGGCCATTGATGAATTGATGAGAACTCTCAAAGGGGCTGGAAAGAAAGGAATAAATATGAAAAACATTGTACAAATAGATCCACAAGCTTAACATTTCGTCTTTGAAAGAGAGGGGTTCTAAATTATTCCAAAATTTAAGCTTTAGTTGTGAGGCTATGGAGATGCTTCATTTCAATATCTGGCCCATGGTGCGTACTAATAAATGTTAGCGTCCTTTATTAAGATTGAATAGCCTGTACTAGGCCAATCTTCTACCACTTCTACCATAGGAAATATAAGCAGTCCCCTCTTTTGTTAATAATTATGTAGCAAGATTGTGGCAGCATTTGGAACAAAGCCCCTCTCTCAGCTCTTTGGAAGAGCATACTCGACGTGGGACAGGTCGACACGAGTCAGTTCGGCATTCATGGATTTGACACAGACCCAAAGTTCCCCTCTCACACGTTGTATGTGCTGGCAGTGGCCATGACATTCACACATTGCTGCATTATCGAGTGGAACTATTTAGAAGGTGATGTTAGGATACTGACCTGGTTGTTTCTCCTGTTGTGTTCTGTACTCTGAAGACACCTGGCAACTATGCATGAACTTTACTGTGGGATAAGCATTTACAGAGTGAGCCTAACCCCGGCCACCTGGCTCAGTTGCTTATGGTGTCATCCCAATACACCAGGGTTGTGGCATTGATTTTGGTCAATCAATCAGTGAATGTGTAAATATGTGGAACGACAAATCAGCGTTTCTCTTCCTTTGTCTTTCTTTCTCTCCCTCTATCTCTCTAAAATCAATAAGTAAAAATAATTTTAAAATAAGAGTGAGCCTAATATGCATACTCTAAAATCAATATTAATTTTATAAAACTTATTGCAAATTACCTTCTCTTCCCACTATAACACGTACGTTTGGGGCGAAAATTGTGAATAAATTACTGGATTTAAAAAATTATTTCTTTTTGAAGGAAACAATTACTTGGTTACTTGAGCTTAGAGAACATGACAATATTTCAAGCAGGAATAGAAGCAAATAAAATTGGAATATGACAAGAATAAGTAAGGCTTCTCAACTGTTTCACTTTTTTGGTGAGGGGAGCTAAGTGTGTTAAAAATATCTTAGGTTTCACATGACCAAGAACACTGCCCTTCATTCTATTGACAAGATGTTTTTTGCTTCTCCGTTTAGTTCACTGTAACAGTTTCCAGGAACTGTGCTCTGCGCTTTGGGACGGTTATTCTCTATTTGCCTGTGTTCTTTGTCAGTGGCCCTGAGTGTACTCTCAGCTCCCTGAAAGCATGGGCTGTGCCTTATTCACGCTGTTTACTTCTGACACATATTTAGTAAGTGAACAAATGAATTAATCAATAGGAAAAACAATGATGGTGACCTCCTTAAGTTCTAGATTTTTCTTGTTGTGGCTCTAAGTCTATTACTTTCTTTTTCTTCTTCAGTTTTGTGCTTTGTTGGGAGCTAAGATAATAGACACGGGCTCTCCAAGTGGAAGTAAATATGGTACCGGGGCAAATAACACGGGAAACAGGGGAGTAAAACACTCCCTTTGGACTCTCAATTCATAGACAGTCCACAGCAGTATAAAGGATATCGGCATTGAATTGAATATTGCACCAAATCTCCATTTGGTCTGAGGGCACAGAGGTACAATGTAATTAGTCACTTATGTGGCTCAAACTCAGAATTAGGCAAATGATCTTAGTCTTATTTGTAAAATACTTTCCTCCCCCTGCAAAAACAGGACCTATCACTCTGTCTTGGTAAAAGTCCAGGATTTAATTTTCTGTTGACCTGGGCCTTGGAGAAAGTGGGCTGTGAGTCATACATGGGTGATTATATGTTTTGTTTTCTTATAACATCAACTCGCTGTCCTTCCATCTGTGTCATGTGGAATGTTCCCTAGCTCACATTTTTTGGGTCATATGGATAAAGCAGAGTAATATCCTGAAGATAAAGCCAAAACCTCTGCCAAGCAGAGATGGGAAGAAAGAGGAAACCGGTTTCTATCCCTGGTTACAGGCTCACGATACAGCCCGCCTCACTGGAAAACGAAGACGACCGAGACAACAGGCAGAGCAGAACATCTGGCTTCACTGCACGTGTGTATTCATACACCACATACAATGGTGGTAACCTCTAGGAGTGGCCACATGAGAATTCTTTCATTGTTGCACTGTACAATTCCATGTTGTTTGAATATATCACAATGAACAGGCACAGGATGGCCAACATTGAAAACTTCTTTCCTCCCAGGCTATGAAAACTAGTGCACTGGCTAACCATTCTATATGGACAAAGTAAACACCGTCTGTGGCCTGATCCATGGCCTTTGGAAAGGGTATGGAGGGAAATAAAGTGACCGGAGCTAGCGCATCTGCTCTCTTCAGCACGTGTGCCATAATTTGCAAACAAAATAATTTTTATTTACCTTATTTTTATGGTTTTTAAGCCTTAGAACAAAAAAAAACAAATTCTGAGAAGTGAAAACTAATTCTCATTTCAGCATGAAGCTCTCCAATGGTCAGCTGGATTTGTCCTTGAAAACAGAGGTCAGAGTTCTGAATCAATCTGTGTCTTCAGCTAGCATCGTGACCTTGAATTGAATCATGTGATCACTAATCTCTCAGTTTCCCCACCTGTTAAAGTTGATAGCAATAATCCTTACTGTTGCATTCCTGAGTAGGGTGTTGTGAAGTTTACTAAGATCATGTTAGCAAAATGCTTTGAGCCCTTTAGATAAAAGGCCCAATATAAACACAAAGTCTTATTAAGATAATTATACAGTGATTTTACATAGTTAAATTTACATGCAAGGCTAAGTGTAATGTTGGAAGTCATTTTAAGGAGGCAGAGAAGATTGGCTTTCAAAATCTGAAAATGAAATTCCTCACACATTTTGAAAACAGAGTAGAATCATTTGCTTTCAGAATAAAATAAGGAACAGTTCTTATAGGACTTAGTTTTGAGAAATTATTCAAAACAATGAAAGGTAAAAAAAAAATTAAGTTTCTCTGTTTCAAAACAGCTTTTGAAAAGCAAAGTGATCGCTTCTTCTTTCCCCTGAAAGAGGAAGAAAATAAAAAGAAGCTCTTGAAGAATTTGTGGGTTTTAAAAAAAAAGTTTTGTCATTAACATGACTGTAAAGTGGTGAAACCTGTCTGGCCCACTGTGTGTACGGAAGGTTGACTCATTAATGCTTGGCGGAGTCTCTTCCCCGGTGGCACTGTACCAGTTGCTCCTTTGATAGAGTAAGGGAAGTACATCTTCTGCACTTTCCTTTGTCTTAAGTTGCCCTGAGAACCCATCATGTTTGCTGCAGGCTCCCCACCCTTTGGCACCGTGGGTGCACGCTACTACTATAACCCAAGACATGGTCAGTCAATTTCAGTCCCCAAGATTTGGAAGTGCCGACACAGGAGGTCAGTAGCCCCAGAGGAAGGTAAGCTTGAAAGCAGAAGCCTGTGATCTTGTCTCTGGGGGTGGGGAGAGGGGGGAAGAATTCTGTTTAAAGCAGAAATAAATCTATTCAGATGATCAGAATTGAAATACCTCTTTATTTAATAAATGATTTTAATTCGCTAGAGTTTATGGGCTGACCTATGAAAGAGGAGTCCTTGGTGAAGGTCACTGTTTGGCACATGACAAGTTGGCTCAGGTGTCCTCCAGTTGTGACCCGCAGGGCTGCTGATCTCAAGTTTTAGGAATCATACTATCTGAATATTAATATAGTCATTCAATTACATTGAACAAAGCTAAGGATTAGTCTGTTTATTTATTTATAAAGGAAGGCTTAGGAATAATCTTCGTCTAGAGAGATTGTTTTCATTATAAAAACTCTGGAGTGTGAATGTGATTAGTTGTACTTATATGAAAATTTTGTATGTTCTTTAAAGGCAGGATGATGTAATGAAAAGCTACATCAATATCAAGAAATATTTAATCTATATTATTTACCTACAGTGTATTAAAATACTTTGCATCTAATCTTTAGTATGGACATTGTTTAAATCAGGTTCTTTGCTTTTAATATCTAGTATGGACATTATTAAAATGTAAGAGGAAGAGATTTTCTTCTTTCCTACAAGTCCAGTCCCTTATTCCTATTAAGCAGCTTTGTGGTACTGAGGTAGAGACTCTCTAATTTTATATTCAAATTAGAGAAGTTACCAAGGAAAAATAGGTTCTGTAAAATAAATGAATTTCAGCCTTAAGGGAGACATTGACATTTTTCTATTTTCTAATTTCTCCCTATTTGTTGGTGCTTATTGGCAGTCATAATCTCTGTTTTTCTGGTTTGTTCTAATCTTTTAGATGTATTTCTTAGTATGCCCTTGAGAATCTCTGTGTTTGGACAGAGGATCATCAATGGTTCCGAAGAGAGTGGATGTTAAACTATGAGGAAAGTTATTAATAAAGCTAATGAGAAAATTTCTTCAGTTATAATTGCTCAGTGGGAACTACTAATTAAAACAGAAAAAGCTACAGTTCTAGATAGAGCATGTTAGGCAGTGAGTCAAATAATTTTAAGTTTACAAGCTGTGTTTTGTGCTCTGAAAGCATTTCTTAAAGAGATACATGCACATGTATTCACATTTACTTAGAATTCATAGGATATTATCTTATGACAGAATCAGAAACAGTTTCAGAAAAAGTCTCTCCAAATTCATAGCACATATTTATTTCGATTTAGGAAAAGAAGTATTTCCTTCCTCGGATCATGAGGGGGAGAGTATTTTTTTCCCTTCCCTGCTACCATCTCATCACCAATAACCTTAGACTAGATGAATATTAGGCATTTGAAGGCAAATCTGAATTTTATTCCTAGTTCAAACACTAATTTGCTATATGACCCTGAGTATGTTTTATAATCATTGTTTGCTTTAGTTGTTCTTCCTTTAAGGAGATTAAGTGTGCACTTTTTAGCTCATCAAAATGGTACAAAAATGCTATCTGTGGTATAATCATCTCTAGTAGATGTAGGTGAAGCACATATCAGAAGTTGTTTATTTATTGGAATTATTTATTAATGATTCACTTATTAACTTTACTTTCTTATTCTATATACCTATAAATTTTGATCTTGGAAGTGGACTCAAAATATTGAGGTGCAAGGAACAAATATTGAGCTCAATTCATATTGAGATTTTTTCCAACAGCAATTGTTAAGGTTAAGTAATGTATTTTGGGGAAAAGATGTTCAATAGCATATCCTAGTTAAATAAGAATACTCCAAGAAATGAATGCACCTTGTAAATCTCACAGACAACCCTTGTATTTCTCAGAGTGCCAGTAATCAAAATGCAGCTATGGTTTCTATAACCTCCAGATTTTAAATTACTCTTAAGTAGATGCAGGATTTCTGCATCATCTTCTTTATGGCAGGAAATTACAAATGCGTTTGTTGTTGTTGCCAGAATCTGAGGGCGTACAGCTTCCAGCAGTGGCACCTGGCTCTGTTTTCTTTCTCTGTCAGAGTGGGGGCTGGGTGCTAGTGGGAGCTGATATAGGGGAGTAAGTTCTTTGCCAACACTGAATAGTGAAAAATTTTTTTCATATATTAATCACCCAGAAACTCTTCTACTAAAGTCGTGCCAGTAGTCCCCTTTGACTACTGGAATAGTCTCAATATTAGATATTTTAATTTACCCTTACACTCTACTTTCTTCTCCCTTTTGATATAGAAGTGATATGCTTGCGTGTGAGATGGACTTTAATTTCAAATGGAACATTTCTAAATTATTGAAGGATCTTTCATTAGTTCATCTTAAAGGTGGATCATTGATTTTAGTGTCATATTTCATTGGTTATCATAGTAAAAGTAGTAGTAGTAGTGTTAATGGTAATAAAAGTATTAACAACCACTTTTTGAGTGCTATATAAAGTACTTTAAATATTTCATTTTCTTTAATCCTCACAAAACTCTTGGGGGATTTCTGTTACCTCCATTTTATAGATGAAGAACCTGCCCAAATGGATGGATAGTAAGCAACCTTTCTCAACCCAAGGCCTATAATCTCCCACTCTTCCGTATTTTTCATGAAGGAAAAATTGATATTTAGTATGATTTGCCTTTGCAGCTTATCATCATGTTTGGGCTTTCATATGAATTCCCCTCCTACTATTGCTTTTATCACAGGCAGTTTTGCTGGGAAAGGTTGAAATGAGGTACCAACAAAAGTGAACAAAACTAATTTGATCGTGGGAGGTTGAACGCATATTGAAATTTTTGCAAGTTCTGTCATTGGGTGAAGCAAGAATTAATGTCAGCCAAGGATACTTTAAAATAGCGAGAGACTTCTCTCAACCAGAGGTAAAAGAAAGTGCAAAACTAGTCTTCCAGAGGGGGATACATGGTGATGAAAAACATACAATAAAAAATAAAAAGAAAAGAAAACTGGGCTTCCTATTCTATAGATGAACTCCAGTGGGGAAATTAACCTAGTTCTCATTTTTTTTCCTCTATAAAATGAGGATTCAAGTAACTAGGCCTAAGGAAAGTCATTGGACAAACCAAAAACCAGGGACGTAGCTAAAGTTATGGTTAGTCGCTAGTCTTCCTGTACCTGTGTTTGTACATCTTTAAGCTAAGGGGCTGCAATCCCATCCACTCTGAGAAAACTCTTACACAGTAAGAACCACCTAAGAAACATTATTATTATTATAAGCGTGTGAGAGACTCCAGTGGAATAGTGGTGCAGCCATGGATCTGTGGGCTGAGGGTCACAGGTTACTGTGGTGGGGGTGTCTGTAATCTGAAGCTAAGGCCTGTAAAACCACTTGACTAGAAAGACTTAAGAGTCAAGCAGTGACATGGAAAGAGAACTTCTAAGGAGTAACTAAAAACCTGGCCAGAAGCAGCAGGATGGAAGCTAAGGCTAGATTTAGGGATTTGAGAAGGAAAGAAGAGTGAGAAAGAGCAAGTCTAGAGGAAACAGGTGTAAGCACTTCCAGTTACCAGATGCAGGTGCTGTCCGCAGCTGGATTTCAGGTGCTTAGTATGTTGTGGCTTCCGGGAGAACCATTTGCATTTAAAAGGCAGGGACAAGGTAGTTAAGTGGACTGGTGAGGCATCAGGTCTCCTCTGATCAAAATATTTTTGTGACTTGAGGATGAAATTCAGTTTCCTTAGCAAGGCTGTACAAAAGGGCCTTAGCCACCCGGCCCCCGCCTCTCTCTTCCACAAGGGGCCCCCATCCCAGTCACAGTGTGCCACCGCTGAGCATACCCATTCTTTTACACATACATGTCCCTTCTGGTTTGCCAGGTTAAATCTTATTCATTCTTCAAGTAATAAGTATTATTCTTCCTGAGAAGTAGCCCGTTCCTGATACCCCCGGCCCTGCCTGCACTCTCCTTGGGACGGCCTCAGGTGACTCTACTCTTTGTCCCTTAGTAGTCTCCTTGTGACACAGTCCAAGAATTTATTTACTCCTTCATTTTCCTTATGGTCGCTGGACTCCTTGAAGGCACGGACAGGGTATTACATGATTCAGTACCTGGCGTAGTAGGTGCTTAATCAGTATTTTGACTGAATGGATAAATGAAGTTTTGATGATCATGAAAATATTACTTGTTAAATCGATACCCTGATCATGCATTGAATCGAAGGTGAGCACAGGTCACTTACCTTCCTAGGTATGTTCAGTAACCAGACCCCTGAACTTTTCAGTGGCTGGTTAAACATGCATTATCTAAGTGTTTGCATGTTTGCCCTGGCAGCTGGGAGTCAGCAGATTGATCGTCAGCCTACAAACCAAAAGGTTGCTGGTTCAGTTCCTAGTCAGAGCACATGCCAGGGTTGCGAGCCGGTCACCAGTTGGGGGTGTGCAGGACAAAACTAGTTGATGTTTCGCTCCCTCTTTTTCTCCCTCCCTCTGCTCTCTCTAAGAATAAATAAAATATTTAAATGTTTGCATCTTTTCAGTGTAACATAGTAAGCAAAATAAAGGGGAAAAAGTGATTTCCAGAAGTTAAACATCTCATACTGATTAGTGAAAGTAGGATCATTTTCATCCATTTAATTATAGACTTTATGGACATTTGTGCTGTGCATTCATTCAGGTAATGAGAAACGCAGACTTTACAGTTTGGGTGAGACATTGCAGCAGCCATCACTCTGTATTTACTGACTGTGTTTGAGAAAGGAGCATTGTTAGTCATGTGGCAGGGACGGAGGTCCTGAGTGCTTCAGTCATGAGGCAAGGAGAGACTCGCGTTTGCATGGTGTTCTGGTGCTGTACACAAACAAGCAGGTGGATGATTCAAGTGGTTAAAGCAACAATGACTTGTTCCAGAAAAGGAACAGATGTGACAGAGACAGGTCTCTGGGAATCCAGTGACCACATTATGTAGTAAACTCATTTCTGGAAATTTCTTGGAAGATATTCAGATATTCATGATTTCCCTATATTTATGTTGAGGTCTAAATATTCCGGAAGTGAGAGGCCAATTATTTCTTCTCCCATCATTGCCTTGAAGTTAGCCTATTCCAGTACTTTCCTTAGAGTCCTGGACTGCTTGATTCTTCCTCCTTGGACAAGCAGGGTCTCCCAGGAGCAGTACCCTACAGGCCTGGACTGGGTGGAGGCTGAGGAGCCTCCTATCCGCACTTGTAGAGCATTGAGACAAAGAGCAGGCACCAGCAGCAGTGTCCCATAGGGTCTCCAGGTCAGAGAAGGTTCCCAGGGAAACCAAGTTGAGTTTCTCAACAAAACTATTTGAGAGCAGGAAGGCAGGAAACTAGCTTAGAAGACCATACATGGAGAGCTGATAAGGGCGGAGCTTGACTAGGACTTGGGTGTGGGGGGTGGCAGGCCTGTAGCAATTCCTGAGCTAAGGAGCTGGTAGGTGGCTGTGTTTCCCACACTTGTAGGTAAAAACATAATGACAATAATTAAGGGGACAGTAGGGAGTAGTTTTCAGTCAGGGCTTTTATTATTAAAGAAGGCTGCTTTGAGGTGCGGTGGTGCTTTAAGGACCTGCACTGTAAGGTGATGGTCTGAAGGCATCAGGGCTGGAGAAACTGATGCAGCCGTAGAGCTGGCTCTGAGATGCAGCACCGAAAATCCAGTAAGCAATGTGCAGTATGCCATCTGCCGCGGTAAATCTGCGTGGTAGTATTTTCCCAGGGGCTCTTGTCCAGAAGGAGGAGAGCAGTAACAGAGGTGGTGGGCATAGTCCTATTTAGATAGGGGTGTGGTGTGGGCTGTGGAGAAAAGTGCCTGAGAATAGGGTCCAGGGTCATATTTTTGTTTTCTGCAAGAGCCCAGGTATTGACTGGAGGTGGAGGGTGGGGAATGGGGTTGTGCTTCATGGAGGAGCAAACTGTCATTGGTGAAAGTAGGCTTTATAATAAATTGTGTATACCCTATGTTCCCAGCTATTTCCTTAAAGAAATAATACAGGATAACAACAAAAACTGTGTATAGAAGGAAAGACCGGAATGAAACCCATTGAAATATTCGTGGCAGTCATTCCTGAATACAGGGTCTATGGCTGTTTTTCCTTCTACTCCAAGGTAGTTTCTAAATCTGCAACGTAAGCAAATTCTACTTTAATAATGAAGGATAAAGCAACTAACTCAAAAAAGGGTAGACAGCAAGGATTGTAATCAAATTTCACTGGCTTCACAGTTTTGCTCCGTTTTTATTAACCACTAATTGAAGGGATAAGATGCATAGGTGGTTCAGAACAATAGATGATTCAAAGTCTGAGGTGGACCTGAGCCACAAATACGTGGACATACTCATCTTGTTTAATTCTTGTGTAGGAGTGGATTGAATTCATGTCAAGGAGCCAGTTGACCTTTGGGGAAGAACATGTCAGAAAGTGATTAGTGCATTCACAAACAATCACGCAGAACGCAGGCCAAGTTTTGGGAGTAGGGTATCCAATAAATGTAGACATTGGGAAAAACTTATTTAAAGCTTGGGTTACTTGTGCCTTGGGGGTGTTACATATTTTGATCGTACTTTGTCTATAAGGTTTTGTTTCCTCGTTCCCCATAAAACAAATGAATACCTACACACACACATATACATGTACACACATACATACGCACACACATCCTGTCCGTTGCCAACATCCCTAGTAGCGAAGGTTCTGGTGAGCATCTTTTACCTTCGACTCATTCCTTGCACACCCGCATGCCGAGGGCAGCTGTACTGTGGAGGCTAAACCTTTCTGAAGTGTAAGCACAGTAGCGACAGCCCTGGAGGCTGGTATATCTCTCTCTGCCCTGCATGTCCCTCATGTCTTGCTATCTCCACACATCGCGTCCTGGCAAACCTCATTCACAGCATCTGCGTGCGTACCGCCATTATGCAGGCATTTATTGTTATGCTATTCCTTTCAGTCATGAGCCCTGGGAGGACAAACAGCACCTTGTCATTCTAGCAGCAATGACTACGACAGTGCACTTGAAAAATACTAGATAGTAAATGTTATCTAGTGTGCTACCCGAGGTACAGGTAGCATATGTGCCGTCACTTAATGAACTAGATGCTTTGTAACCGCCTTGTTGCCTCTAATGTCATCACAGTGCTTTTTTCATGGATTTGAAATTAAACACTAGGACCTGAAATTCTTCCCCACACATACCGAATGCTCTTTCATTAGGTATCTCCAGGGAACGTTTTGATTCTTTTGGATCGCTGTGCTTGCTGCCTGTTTGATGGAGCAATAGCAGTTTCAATTTTTTAATTAAAAAGTTTATAGAAGGAAACTACTAGGAAAAAAGCAAAAAGACAACAGTAAATATATTCCAGAATCCAGCCACCTCAGTTCTTTTTACAGAGATTGGTATTTTTACGTGACTGCAGTCATTTATTTTGTGTATTATGTACTTCCATATTTATCTATGATTATTTCAAACTTTTTATATGTTAATGCAATCTTGTTCATTATAGCTTTGTAATTTCAATAGATTATTATATCTTAGCATGTCAATGAACCATAATATTAAATCTATTGTTAGACAAATTGTTTCCAAGTTGAAACTAATAGAAAACAATGTGGTCAACACTGTTATTCATGTAGCTTTTTGTTTTCATTAAATAATTTCTTTGAGGTGAATCTGTAGAAATATAAGTAATAAAAAGATGAATACTTTGTTAGTGTCTTAGTTCCTCCCAAAAATTTACACTAACATAGAGTGCTACCAATTCATATAAAACGGTTACTCACAGGGACTTTTTAAAAAACAGCTTTATTGAGATGTAAGACACATGCCGTACAATGCACCCATATAAAATGTACAATTCAGTGGCTTTTAGTATATTCACAGAGATATATAAGTATCACCACAATCGAGTTTAGAACATTGTGTCTAAAAACCCTATTCGCACCAGCAATCACTGGCCGTTTCTCCACAACCCCCTCCAGCCCTAGGTTACTGCTAATTTACCTTCTGCCTCCATAGATTTGCCTGCTCTGGACATTCTGTGTAAGTGAAACAATTCAATGTGCGGTCTTTTGTAATTGGTCTCTTTGACGTAGCATACTGTTTTCAGTGTTTATTCTTTTTATTGTCAAATAACATTCTGCTGTGTAGAAATAGAGCACATTTTGTTTACCCATAAGAAGGTGGGCATTTGGGTTCTTTCTGCCTTTTGGCTGTTATTAACAATGCTGCTGTGAAGATTCATGTACACGTTTTTGTATGGGCATATGTTTAATTTCTCTTGGCAAATTCTACTCTACTGCCAGGTCATAGAATAATTCGGTATTTGGCCTTCCGAGGAAATGCCAGATTGTTCCCCAAAGCCACTACACCATTCTGCACTCCTCCCAGCAATGTATGAGAATTCCAATGCCCCCACATCCTCTCCAGCTCTTGTTATTGTCTGCCTTTTTGAGTACAGCCATCCTAGTAGATGTGAAGGGGTGGTTCTTCATTGTGGTTTTGATTTGCATTTCAGAGGGACTTCTACATTTGTTAATATTTATATAAAATTATAATAAAATTTTGCCCTAGCTGGTGTAGCTCAGTGGATTGAGCACGGGCCGCGAACCAAAGGATTGAGGTTCGATTCCCAGTCAGGGCACATGCCTGGGTTGCAGGCCAGTTCCCGGCGGGGGATGCACGAGAGGCAACCACACATTAATATTTCTCTCCCTCTCTCCTTCCCTTCCCCTCTAAAGATAAATAAATAAAATCTTTTTAAAAATTAAAAAAAATAAAATTTTATATTTTAAATTACCTATGACAGGTTGAAAGTATTTTACAACCTATATTAAAATACATGTAATTTGTAGAGAGTATCTGCAAAGCACCATGGAAAGCACACAGAAATGACACAGTTTGTAGAATGAAAGGGAAACATGCCATTAGAAATACATATAAGGTAAGAAACGGCATAGCACGAAAAATTTAAAACCAACACCTAGATCAATAGCAGTTTATAGTTACATACCACTTTTTCACATTTCTTATCTCATTTATTCTGAGTAATTATTATCTTAGGTGCTATACACAGACAACTTTAAGAAAATGTTGAGGGCTTGTTTGTAGAACCTTTTGAAGGTTAATAAAATTATACTGTATGCCAAAGTGTTAAAGTTTTGATTGTCTTAAAAGTCTGACAGCTTGTTTCTAACATTACTAATAGCAAATGGAAAATAGCTAAAGGAGTAGCAGAAGGATTTTAATTGAGATTTAATACATTTTAAAATAAAAAGACTTAAAATTAGTCATCAAAATGCCTTATGCAGGTACTTTGCCCATTTTTTAACTGGACTGTTTGTTTTTGGTGTTGAGTTGTATAAGTTCTTTACAAATTTTGGATATTAACCCCTTATCAGATATAAGGGGTTAATTTGGTGAACATGTTCTCCCATTCAGTGGGTTGTCTTCATTTTCTTGATGGTTTCCTTTGCTGTGCAAAACTCTTTAGCTTGATGTAGACCCATCTGTTTATTTTTTCTTTTTTTCCCTTGCCCGAGGAGTTATATCAGAAAAAAATATTGCTATGAGAAATGTCTGAGATTTTACTGCCTGTGTTCTTCTAGGATTTTTATGTCTTGAGCCTAACATTTAAGTCTTTAATCATTTTGAGTTTATTCTTGTGTATGATGTCAGAAGGTGGCCTAGTTTCATTTATTTATTTATTTATTTTGCACAAATATGTCCAACTTTCTCAGCACCATTTATGGAATAGACTGTCTTTACCCCATTGTACATTCTTGCCTCCTTTATCATATATTAATTGACCATAAAGGTGTGGGTTTATTTCTGGGCTCTCTATTCTGCTCCATCAATCTATATGTCTGTATATATTTAAAATACAGTACAATGCTGTTTTTTAAATATTTTTTTATTAAATTTATTGAGGTGACATACAGGTGGCCAATAGACATGAAAAGATGCCCAATGTCACTAATCATCAGAAAAATGCAAATTAAAACCACAACATGATATCACCTCATACCTATCAGAATGGCTACCATCAATAAATCAACAAACAACTGTGGTGAGGATGTGGAGTAAAGGGAGCCCTCATGCACTGTGGGTGGGGGTGCAAATTGGTATCGCCATTGTGGAAAGCAGTATGGAGATACCTCAAAACATTAGAAATATCCCTAACCAGGTAGCTCAGTTGGTTAGAGCATTCTCCCAATATGGCAAGATTATGGGTTCAATCCCCAGTCTGGGTACATAGAAGAATCAACCAATGAATGCATAAATAAGTAGAACAACAAATAGATGTTTCTCTCTCTCTTTCACCTCCCCCTCCCTCCTTCTGTCTTTCTCTAAAGTCAATAAACAAAAACTTGCACAAAAATTTAAAATGGAACTGCCTTATGACCAAGCCATTTTACTTCTGGGAATATATCTGAAGAAACCTAAAATACTAATTTGAAAGAATATATGCACCCCTATGTGCATTGCAGTCCAAATGCCCATTAGTAGATGAGTGGATAAAAAAAAAGTGTCATACATTAATACAATCAATACTACTCAACTGTAAAAAAAAAAAAAAAAAGAAGGAAATCTCACCTTTTGGGACAGCATGGATGAACCTGGAGAGTATTTTGATACGTGACATAAGCCAAACAGAGAGAGACAAATATCATATGATTTCACTTATATGTGGAATCTAATGAACAAAATAACTAACAAACAAAATAGAAACAGACTCACAGACACAGAGATCAGACTGACAGCTGTCAGAGGATAGCGGGGTTGGGGGGCTGGGTGAAAAGGTGAAGGGATTAAGCAAAAAAAAAGAAAAGAAAACCTTACAGACGTAGACAACAGTATGGTGATTAGCAGAGGGAATGGGGGGTGGGGAGAGGCAGAAGGTAGTAGGTGATGGAGGGAGACTTGACTTGGGGTGGTGAACACGCAGTATAATGTACAGATGATGGGTTACAGAATTATACACCTGAAACATGCATAATTTTACAAACCAGTGTCACCCCAATGCATTCAATAAAAATAAAAAGAAAATAGAAAAATGCCTTATTATTTTGCATTTATAAAAATCTTTCCTGAAGGTAATCAACGCTAAAATGAGAAATAGAAGAGAAGCCCTGATGTGTGGGTGTGTGTCCTATAGATGTTATTTGGGGGGGGGTGTCCCAATAATCCTCAGAAAATGATCTTCCTATTTTGATAATACAGAATTTTACTTTTTTTAATTACAAAAGTATTCTATGGTCATTCTAGAATATAGAGAGATTTATGAGAATAGAAAAAAAATCTTTTATCGCCACTGTTAGAAAATACTGCTAAAATTTACAATTGTTTTAACTATTTTTTACTATGCTTAAATAAAATTTCTATATTCGATATACAATTTGGGGGCTAATATATTATAAACCTTTTCCTATATTTTTTAACATTTTATAAACATTGTTTTAATTATTGTAAGATATAATGTATAGAGAATGGGCCATCTGCTTACTATCACTTACCTAATTTTGAATCTTGGCTTATTTAAAATTTTTCAGTGTTTTAATAATGTGATAAGCATTTTTGGATGGGATGTTTTAATAGTGTGATATTTGGATAGGTTGCTTGCCTTTTTAAATAATTTCTTTATAGTGGATTCCTAGGAGAAAATTAAAGTGTCAAAAGTATGACTATCATCTGCATTTCAATATTTATTAACAAATCATTCCTCCAGATTCTCTTCAGCGTATTCCCACTAGCCAAGTGTCCGTGCACTGATTTCATTTATTTATTTAACAAATGCTTAATGGGGACTTGCCATGTCCAGGCACAGTATGAAGGGCTGGGCCTGAAGGACATGCTGGCGCCGTCCTGCCTTTTTAGAGCAGGGTGCCTGTTTTACTGTTCTGTTACCACCATTGCGTACTTTCGGCATTTTATGACTCTGATTTGGTGGGGGAATGTTGTAATTTTATTGCTTCTTCAACTTGTATTTGTTTTATTACTGCTGGTGATATTGAATACTTCTCAATGTTCGTTGGTCACTTATCTTAGTTGCCCTTTGGCCATTTAAAGCCTTTGAAAAATACATGGAGGGGAATTCGTGTAGAGATCAGAGTGGAAGCAAGTGTGAGTGTGTCCGGTAGAAGGAGACGATGCTGACAAAGCGTTTGAGTCCATTGGCAAGGTTGCCCTGGCCTTAGCCGTCATGGGCGGCAGGGTGAACTCCACCTTGTGGAACGTGGATGCAGGGCACAGAACCGTCATCTGTGACGATTCCGTGGAGTGCAGGGCGTCATGGTACAGGAAGGGACGCACTTTGTCATCCTTTGGGCACAGAAACCAATTATCTTTGACTGCCACTCTCGACCACGTTACATGCCAGTGATCGCTGGTAGCAAAGATTTGCAGAATATCCGCACCGCCCTGCATATCTTTTTGTGTCCGGTAGCTGGTCAGCTTCCCCGCAACTTCTCCAGCATCCGGAGAAGGCTGTGATGAGCGGTCTGCCGTCCATCACTACAGAGATAGATCCTCAAGTCAGTGTGGCAGGCCTGGATGCGGGAGAACTCGTCCCCCAGAGACAGCTGGTCTCCAGACCCGTGAGCTATGACCTTATGGAGTGGAGCGAGCCGCAACCTTCGGGCTCCTCCTGGATGACGAGTCCTTGACGCATTTTTCGGGAAAGAGTTCCCAGAAGCGGTGGAAACCAAACTGGCGGCCCAGCAGGAAGCGGAGAGGGCCAGATTTGTGGTGCAGAAGGCCGAGCAGTATTAGGAGGGGGCCCTCATCACCACTGAGAAGGATTCTGAGGCCACCGAGCTGATGACCAACTCGCTTGCCACTGCAGGCCGTGGCCTGATGGAGCCGCGCAAGCGAAGCTGCAGAGGACGCCGCGGCCCAGCTCTCTGGCTCTCCAGCGTCACCTGCCTGCTGGGGCTTGGGTGGTCGTGGCCCCTCCAGCTGCCCCAGAGAGGCCTTCCCTGCCTGCACCTCCTCAAGCCCAGTGGGCCACAGCCCTGAGGACCCTTACCATCACCTTCCTTCTGCCCCCACCCTAGAGTCACTGCGAAATTTCATGATGGGCTTCAAGGGAAGGAAGTAAAAGTAGAATCACTTCAGGTCACTAAATATGTCATGGATCTGTATGTTGTCCTTGCACAGGGACCTCACAGATCTTATTTGTGCGTTAGATTTGTGTGTCTTGGAGACATTTGTTAACTTAATGAAATGTTTTACTCCGTTTGCGACTAAACCAAGTACCTGCCTTCATCATTTTTTTAAATTAAAAATTGTTTTCAATTACAGGTTACATTCAATGGTATTTTGTATTAGTTTCAGGTGTACATCATAGTAGCTGGTTGGATAACCATATACTTTACAAAATGTTTGCCCCCAATATTTTCAGGATTCAGCTGGAACCATGCAGTTATTACAATATTACTGACTGTATTTCCTATCCTGTACTTTAGGTCCCTGTGACTACAGAATTTTGTAAGGACCAATGTGTACTTCTCACCCTTTTTTACCCAGCGCTCCATCTTCATCTTAAACGTACTTGGTCTTGAAGCACTCCCTAGACTAAATGTGAATCGCTCCTCCCTTGACTTTGGGGTAAGAGATGGCTTATAAATGGTAATAAATTTGTGACAGGTTTGCTAGGTTGTTTAGTTTCTTCTTGGGCTAATTGTAGATCATGGGATATTTTCAGTATTAGGCATCATATAATTCTTTCCTGTTCTGGGAACTGATTGATGGTTTGAAAGTTTCAAATTAGGAGGCAGAGTGCAAATCAATATTGTAGGCTGAGGTCACTGACAGGGGCCAAAGCCGATAATGTGTGAAATTTAGGATGAATCGCTTTTTGCGTTTTGTCTGGATGTGCTAAGACAGGGGAGTTGTTTGGGCAAATGATGCCTCTTAGGAGTTTCTTTGAAGTAACCATCTAATGAATCAAGGAAAGGGCAGTTAAATCCCACTTGGTGAGGACATCAAAAGAGGAATGGGATACAGTTACCGGTCAGGAGCCCAGCGCTACCCGTTGACCTTTCTTACAGTGGGGAGAGGAGTTGGGGTGGTGGGGAAGTTTTTGTGATGTAGTGACCTTTTCTTTCCTCTCACTTTTTTTTCTTCCTCTCCCTGTCTTTGGTTTCTATGTCTGTCCTTGCTTAATCATTCAACAGCAGAGTTAGGGAACTAGAAAATAAAAGTCATGTTTTACCTAATGGCAGAGATTCTTCAAATGTCTTCCACATTGTCATCCCGTAATTTTATTATTCTACCTATCTTTTCTCGAAGGCAAAGAAAATGAGATGATCCCATTCTCTTATAAACAGATGTTCGAATTTATTTCCTTTTCTCTTTTATGCCATTATTTCCTTTCTCTGCTTGTGGGAGTTAAGAGATATCTGAGTGATGCACACCGACAGGTCACTTCAGCATATCTTTTGGTCTGATGCGGTTTTCCCCCTTCTCCATCAAATTTGTTACCAAAGTCGCAGGTGTTTAAGTTGTTGGTTTGAGTTTCATCTCTTCTCTTTTCTTGTTTAGTTGGTGAGGAAGCCAATGAGTAAGAGCTGCCAGAAAGTTAACAGACAGAAGAAGAATCCTGGAGCCTAGTCAAAGAGCTGCAGAACATGGCACACACACCACCACTCCTCCGCTTTGTGTCAGGGAAGGCATCACTAGTCAATCGCTGATATTCTTCCCCACTGAGCCTGAACAGGGCCTCGGAATTCTTGTCAGTGTTGCGCTCTAGCTATCATTCTCAATAACATGACTTCCAGTCTGAAAACGACTTTATTTTCTTCACATAAGATTTGTAAACATGCCTCTGGGATTTCAAGTTTACTGTAATTGGGAAATGGCCTATGTGAAATATCTGAAATATACTAGCATTTCTCTCACTTCTCTTAAGAGGGGTTCCCATCATGCCATCTGCATGGAAGAAAATCTGATCTGATCATTTTCATTGCTATAGTCAGCTTTGAGACACATTAGTTATATAGTTTCAGGTCATGATCAAAGTTATGGGTAAAACACTTCAGAGAAAAAACATGTTGGCAGAGGGGCAGAGGCAAGAAGGCTTTCTCTTTTGGAAAGATATTGGAGCAGAAATCAGCCCTGGGCTGATCCAGGGGACAGAGTGCCAGCAGAGGAAACACAAATGCGAATGCCACAGGCAGGAGGTTGTTTTACTCACAGGACAGCAAGAAGGTTGAGGTGGCTAGAACACGCGAAGCGAGTAAGGGAGATGGGGAGAAAGAAGTAGATGGATGAGGGTCAGATCAGGTGGGGTTCTTTAAGGCCGGGATTTGGCTTTTTTTAATTTTTATTTTTTTTTAAACTCTGATGGGAAGCCATTGCAGGATTTTCATCTGAGGAATAGTGTGATATTTTTAAAAGATCCTTTGGATGCTTTTGGAGACTATTATGGGGGACAGGAGTGGAAGAAGACCTGGGAGATTATTTCAATTGCCCAGGTGAGAGTAGAGAGTCTAAACTACTTTCTACTCTCACCTGACAAAGTGGCTTTTGTCACTTTGTGGCTTAGACTAGTTGGTAACCATATGCCAAGTGGTTATATCTGGGATGCTATTTGGTGGCAGAACAAACAGGCCTTGTTCATAAAATGTATGTGGAACATGAGAGAAAGGAAGAACCCAAGGATGGCGCATGTTTTTAATCTTAGAAACTGAGTGTATATTGATGCCATTTACTTAAATGGGAAGGACTGAGAAGGAGCCAGGTTAGGAGGGCAACCTAGATTGGGGGGATGCATTTGCACCCTGCAGTGAGTAGTCAGCTCCTGTAGGCGACAGGAGAAAGAGAGAGGTCTGGCTGGATAAGCCAACGTGGGAGTCACTAGAGTTGCAATGGTATTAAAAACTTTGAGACTAAATGAGGCAGTCAAGAGAGTAAGTGACGATGAGGAAGAGAAGGGCACTCAGTACATACAGATCTCTGGGGTGTTAAAGTGCCCAGAGCAGTGGCTCCCAACTAGGTTTAGTTGGCCATGTCTGGAAACACTTAGTTGTCACAATTGACAGGGAGAGGGGGGATGCTACTGGTAACTAGTGGGTCAAGGCCAGAGATACTGCTGAGCATCCTACAATGCACAGAACATTCTCCCACAAAAAAAGAATTATCTGGCCTCAAATGTCCACAGTTCTAAGGCTAAGAAAGCTGATTTAGAAGTAGGGAGGATGAGGAGCCAGCAAGGTGACTGAGAAGTGAGTAGTGAACTAGGGGGAAAACTTAGAGACTGTAAGGACATGGTTTCCACAAAGTCATTTCAAGGAAAACAATGTGTTCAACTCTGCCTGATGTTACTAAAAAGGTCCATGAGATGAGTATTGAGACTTGACCTCTGGTTTTGGTAAGATAGTGAAGACTTTGGGATGCATCCATAGAATTCAGGATTTCTTTGAAGACTAATAGATTCAAATGATGAGAGTGATACATTTTTCTAAAATCAAGCACACATTAAAGAAAGCTATTCCCACACACTTTTTTTTCAAGATTCTATGGATCTTATCTGTCATTACTGAACCCAGATCCAATGACCCTCAGACTCTTTCCATTTCTTCTTCCCACTTTTTTTATATAAAAAAAATATAGGTTAGCATCAGCTTGGGTCCGATAGCTGTTTGTTGGCCACTCAGTTCTGAAGAGTCCAGATTATGATAGAGATGTGGTGCTCCGAGACTCCGCTTAGGTTCTGGGAGCAGTCTTGAAAAAAGAGAAAGCATCACAATGAAATTTCAACATTCTTGTTCTCTTTCTTTTAATCGTGCAAATATTAAGGTTCAAATTAGCATTGCTTTAAAAATAGAAATGTTTTAAAGAGTGTTCTACAAGGAAAACATCAAATCCCTTCAGCAAAGTTTAACACCTACACAACAAATTATCCATTTTTTCTTTACTATATTCTCTTTTTAGTTAATTCACTCTATCCTTGATTTCATGGCAAATTGTGGAACTACTTTAGAGTTAAATTGGGAAGAGATACGTATTACAAGTTTCCTTAGTAACCGTGTCTTCATTTCCCTTAGTTCTCAGTGGCTGGAGCCATCTTGCGTCCCGCCCGTGTTTTGATGTTGCTGAACCCTCCCATACCACATTTCCCCTAACCTCAGACCAGGGTGGGTGTGGCTTCGCCTAGGAATTTTCTATATTTCCACCCTTATTTGGCGCTTATGTTCATTGGCAACAAGTCTTTGCAGTCTCTCATACTACATTTTAGAAGATAAATTGTGAAAAATTGACTCAGAAGTCTACTCCTATGTTTGTGAATAAAATGCGAGCCCACCGTAAAAACAGCGCAATACAATTCCGTCTTATTTTCTTTACTGTTCTGAAGCCATTGTTGACCATCTTGTGCTTATTTATAATTCCTCAGCCATGCTAAATTCAAAGGTTTCTATTCTATTCTTTGTTTGGTGGAATTGTTCCGGGGAATTGTTTATTATGAACTTGAGTATATTGGTAAGTTCTTCTTGGCTGAATATATGATGAAGATTATTTTTAGTATAGATTTAGCTTGCTTTATATACCCATTGCTTCCCTGAAATACTTGTCTGCGAAGTGCATTTTCTTTTAGTAAATTGATTTTTCTATTCTCTTGCATTTTAAATTGGAGCTGTGTTTTTTAGTAGGACAATAGTTCTAAGACATAGTAAAATCATTCAAGATTATAGTATTACCCTCAGGGGGAAGAAAAAATAAGGCAATTTTCAGGTAGGGATAAAATGCTAAAAATAGTCATTAAATTGAAGATTATTGGGGTTAATTTTATGTTTGACCAAATAGAGTCAAAGTGTACAGGAAAAGAAGTTTCCTGATAACTTAGCTAAACAAAACATTATGAAACAAGATGAACTCCTTTAATATTCTGCAAGAAAGTATGATACTCATTTTGGTGACTTAGATTTTTTTTTTTTTTTTTGGTTTTTGTTATTTTTGGGGGGGAGAACATATTATTATTTGAGGTGTTAAATAAAGGACAAAATTCAGCCAGTAAACTTGTAGATCTAAGTGGTTTCATGAATGAGGCAGCGTCCCATGTAGCGACCAGAGGGGCGCTAAGAGGAACTATACCAAATCGAAGGTTTTTATAGACAGAAAGATGGTGGGACAAGAAAGTTAAATGAGTGAATTATTTCAGGCAAGTTATCTTCCCTTAGGGGAAGGCAGAGGGTCTTATCAGGCAGATGGCCTCACTGGTGCTGACTAAGAAATTTGGGACTGATTGGTTTAAAACTCCACTCCTAGGGCAGGCTGAAACTGGTTAGGTTAGGAGTCAAGTCTTGGCGGGGCTGGGCAGAGTGGTTCCATTCCGGGTCCATTGTTGCTTCTTCGTTCGCAGGCTGGCGCTCAGTCCGCTGAGCCACACCAGCCCGGGTTCCTACTGTTTCTTTATAAGATTAGGGAAAATGATGAACGATAGAAATATTGCAAAATGACTAAAATAGAATATGAGAATATATTTGTTAAACTATTCATTTGAACTGGAAAGCTAAGCCTTTGGAGAAACAGACTTCTGTCTCATTCTTCCTTTGCTTCCACAGTGTCTGAACAAAGAGTGGGAATTTTTGCAACAAGGGTTTGTGTAATGTTTATGGCATTTAGTTTCCCACTTTTTCCTATTATAAATTATACTTTGATGGACAACTTATGATTTGTTGATATAAGAAACGTGCGAACCTGTAAGGAATTGTCATAAGATTTTACTTGAGCCAGACCGATGACAGTAGCTGGGAAGCAGGATCTCAGAGGATGATAGTTAGTGGTTTGTTTTATGCCCTTGAAATTAAGGAGGGAGATTACATGGGGGTCGGGGGGAAAGTGACGCAGAATAGTTCACAAGATTATGTGAGGGGGATTATGTCAAAGGTGCGTTAACCTAGATGCACAAAAACAATGGACCGTTCGGCAAAGATAAACTTTTTACTGAAGACATCACAGGCCTGGGGCATGCCTACCCACTGTGACCTGCCTAGTTAGGAATTTATCATCAGATCACCCTGTGAGGTTACTTTCTGTGGAAACCTCCCTTTTTTTTTGTCCACAAATATATCTTTCACAAAGATCTTGAGTAGCAAAATGATTGTTTTCCTAGGATAGATTCACAGAAGTCAGTTTTACTGGTGAAAGGATAAGAACATGCGAACATTCTATAGTAGGAATCAGCAAACTTTTCTGTGAAGAGCCAAATAGTAAAATTTTTTGTTTTAAAGGCCACACCGTCTCTGTGGCTGCTGCTGCCGCTCTTCCTCCTTCCTCCATCCCTTCTCCCTGCCTCTCTTCCTCCTCCTTCCTCTCCTTTAAAGATGGAGAAATGGAAGAACATTCTTAGCTCACAGGCTGCTTAAAAATGGGTCGAGTGTTGTATTCGGCTGTTGTATTTGGTCAGCCTATTTCACATATATTGTCAAATAACTTTTCAAGGATGTATACCAATGTACTCTTTTCCTGGGAAGCTTTGAAAGTATTTGTTCCACAGTTGCTTCCTTTATCATTTTAATACTGATATGAGGACATTCATTCTCTATTACTTTAACAAAATGTGCAGCTTCAACAGTGACTATTGTTTCTTAGATTACAGGAGTTTAATAGTCCAGGTTCAGGTCAAAATAATTCTGTGAAGGACATTTGTTGTGCGAGGCACCAAAGGCAAATTAATGTTTCTAATGTTGAGAACCTGAAACAGCCAGGGAGCACTCTCAGCTGCCTGGCTTGTTAAACATGACTTTGTTCCCTAGCGGAAGCATTCTTCCTTTGGAAATTAAGATCTCCAAACCCACCCAGGCCAAGGAGTCAAGGACAGGAAGCAAGAATTATGCAAGTGCATTATTAGGTGTAACAGTCAGAAGGGCTGCTCTCGCTCTACCTTGGGATCCCACGTCTGTGTGTTCTACCAGACGTGGCACCATGTTTTTCCCACTAGTTGAAGGTATGTGAGGGGGGACCCCAAAAACCCCCAGAATTTATTTATAAAATATTGCGTATTTATTCTTACATATTTAAACTTCAGTCACCTTCAAAGTACTTTCCATTTGAAGCAATACACCTATCGAGATGTTTTTTCCTGTCGTTCAAAACAGTTTTTGAATCTGTCGATTTTTATGCCTTTTAGTGCTTCCGCCACTTTTGTTTCATCTCTTCCACCTCGGCAATGTGTTTCCCTTTGAGGACTTTTTCATCTGGGGAGACAAAAAAAAAAAAAGAAGTTACTTGGGGTGAGACCAAATGAATAGGGAGGGTGGGTCATGGGCTGCCATTTTGGGTCAAAAACTGCTGAATACTCAGTGCGGTGTGGGCAGGTGCACTCGTAAGTCACCATCATGAAATGGGCAAACATGTTGAAAGAGTCTTCAGAAACAATTCACTGAAGCCAAATGCAGCCTCTCACAACAAATCAGCTGGTGCACTGATACAGACGGGCTCCTAGAACACTCACCTAGTGGGGGAGGCCTGTACTACAAGGGGCCCGCCCTCCAGAAGATAATTTGGGGTTTTTTTTTTAGGTTTCCCTTCCCCCATCCTACATCTTTCGGATAATTGCAGAGATCTGTGCCACTATCAGAGGTTCGAAAGGTACAGGGATGAGAGTCATACTGTACTCCTCTTTAATTTTTTTTTTTTTTTTTTGGCTAATGAGGAAACAAATGGCTTTCACAGAATAAATAGATTATTGCAAACTTAATTACCCAGGATGCAAGTTGCAGGCCCTGTTTCAGATATGGTGTACTTACTGAGTATATCAGCACAGCCTCTGGGAGCTGCGTGCACTTACTGATTCAGACAATTTTGATACCGGTCATTTTGTCTTCGACTAGAAGAGACGACAAAATACTAGTCACTGCCCTACTTTAGGGCTATGGCAGTTTTCCTTTTTCTCTTGTCATAATCTGAAAGGAGTTTGGTCATCTCAATATCCTGCAAAAGATTATGCTGGCCCATGACATCGTGGCTGGTTTTCACCCCGGGTATGGTAAACATCAGGTGGCAAGCACCCGAGAGGCCTTAGTAAGACCCAAACATGCCAAAGGGTAGGAAATAAACTCCATGCCGGATACCAGTTACCCTATCAGTCAGAATCCTGGCAGACAATAGATGGTACATTCGAAAGAGTTTAAACTGCAGACAACTTAAAGAAGGCGTTATGTCCAGACTGATTAAGAAAATCAGCATGGGTTTGGGAGGTTACTGGAAATTAGTAATGGCAAAGAGCCATTATCATCCTAGGAGAAGGGGTGGGGACTGCATCACAGGAAGCTGGCAAGGACTGGGGACAGGACAGAGAGCCACGCGGCAAGAGCTCTGGCTGCCAAAGCAAGTTGCCACTCCGAAATCTTCATCCAGCAGGTATGGAGTGACGCAGCCTCTTTCTTCTTTTGCTCCTTACTTGTTAGACGTTCCCCTCAGCTGTCTCTCAGTCATTGGTTGTCTGTACACACTTAAGACCTGGGGACTAAAAGGCTGATTGGAAGCTCTGAGCACCTGTGAAAAGACACAGGGATCGAGCTTCTCCTGTAGGGTGGTCTGGGACCCCGGTGTAGCAAGGAAGCTTCAGGGTCAGTATGTCCAGTTTCTTTTTCTTGACTAGTTATGTTTCTTTCAGAATAATGTTGCATTACCTGCCTAATCCTAGAGACTAAAAGTGAGGGGGAGAAAAAAAAACCCTAAAGCTCTGCATTCAACATTCAAGAAGCAAAGTTTACTGAATCCTCTACATCCTGTGGCTTAACCACACACCGACTGCGCCAGATGTCCCTAAACCCAGGGAATAAGTGCTTAGGCGTTGACCAGAGTGCCAGAGGCCAGTCGCTCAGCATTGCACAAGGCGATAAATTTCCCTCTGATGCTGCTTTAGCTGAATCCTAAATATTTCCTACTGTCCCTTGTTATTCTTCTTTGACCTGTCAGTTATTTTGAACTGTTGTCTAATTCCCAAATATTGGGGATTTTGCAGATAGCCTTCTGTTACGGGTATATAATTTAATTCCATGGTGGTCAGTAAACATATTTTTTATGATTTTGATACTTTTAAATTTGTTAAGACTTATTTTATGACCAAATTATGAGGTCCGTTTTGATACATTCCATACAAAATTGAAACGAATATGTATTCTGTACTTATTGGATGGAGTATCTTATAAATATCACTTAGGTAAAGTTGGTGATAATGTTTTTAGGTTCTGTATTCCTGTTGATCTTTCTCTCAGTCTGTTCTATTAATTACTAAAGGAAGAGTGTGGAAATCTCCAAATATATAAGTTGATATATTTCTCAGTTTAGTTATAATAGTTTTGCTTCATATATATTGAAATGCTTTCACTAGATACAAGCAAACTGAGGGCTGTTATATCTTTTCTGATAACTCCTTCATCATTATGGAATTTCTCTCTTTACTCCTGGTAACATCTCATTTTGAAGTTTACTTTGTCTGATATTAATGTAGCCACTCAAGCTTTCTGTGATTAGTGTTTTCGTGATACAAATTTTCCCATCCTTTTAGTGTTAATCCATTTATGACTTTCATATTTAAAATTAGTTCCTTGTAGATAGAAAACATATAGTTGAGTGTTGTTCTTTTTTAAACTCTGACTTTGAACTGGAGATTTTTAGGTGGTACACACTTAATGTACTGTTACTGTGGTTGGGTTTTAATCTGCCTTCCATTTGTCCTTTGTTCTCTTTTACAGAATTTTCTGTTTTCTTTTGGATGGAGTACTTTCTAGGATTTCATATTATATCCATTGTTGGAGATTTTATTTTTAAAAACTGGTTATTCTAGAGTTATATTATGCAACTTTATTTTTTCCTTTTTATTGAATTTACTAGGGAGGCACTGGTTGACAAAATCATACAGGTGTCAGGTGCACACTTCCACACACATCATCTGTACACTGCACTGTGTGTTCAGCACCCCAAGTCAGGTCTCCATCCATCATGTAATTTATTTCAGTTTATTTTCAAATAATATTATATTACTTCTCTTACATGTATGAATCTTACAACAGAATATTTTCATGTCTCTCTCAGATGTTGTGCTATTGTTGTCAATATTTTTTATCTACATATGCTATAAGCCTCACAACACATTCTGGGGTGTTTTTTTTTTTTTGCTGCTGTTAATGATATTTTTAATAATTTTAATAATGAGAAAAAATGTCTTATGTACTTATCTATATATTTATTTATTTTGGGTGCTTTCTAAATTTTCTTCTGGTGTTCTTTTTTCCTTTTTTGCCTGAAAAATTATCAACACTTCCCATAGTCTAAGTCAATTGGAGATGAATTGTCTAGCTTTTGATTGTATGATTTTTCTTTCATTTTGGAAGATGTTTTTGTTGGATGTAAAATTCTAGGTTGAACAAAAAAAGGAAAAAAACAAAACATAAAATTCTAGGTTGACTTTTTAAATCTTTCAGCATTTTTGGGTCTTTCTGTACTTTAAGCTTGTCATTCCATTGTCTTCTGGCTTGCACGTTGTGACAAGAAGTATGAAATAATCCTTTTCTTTGGTTTTCTATACATGATATTACTTTTTCCTCTTATTGCCTTGCAATATTCTTTTTTTTATCACTGGTGTTCAGCAGGTTTATTTATTATGGTTTTCTTTATGTTTATCCGTTTAAGGTTTATGAAGCTTCTTTGATCTGTGGTTTATAATATTTATCAAATTTGGAAACTTCTAACCAATATTTCCTTAAATATTTTTCTGTTTCTCTTAGATCCCTGCATCTAATTTGACATACATCAGACCACCTGATAATACTCCAGAAGTCACTGGGGTTCTGTTAATTATTTTCTGTCCAGAAATCACCTGTTAGCCTTGGCAATCATTAGACTCAATTTGTTTTATGTTTCTCAAGTACTATAACACTGTGCTGTTTGCTATTGAATATCTAAAAATAGTTGTCTCCTATATTTCGTTTAGTTTCTCGTTGTTTATGTCAGGAGATTAATCCCAGGCTCTGGGTTCAGAGCCTATTTCTACTACTTCCTGTTTGACCCTAGGCAAACTTAACTTCTCTATTTCATTAGTTTTTTCATCTTTAAAATGGGTTTTCTTTGTCAGTACCTTGCAGGATTATTGTGAAGCTTCTCAACAATGTGTAATGCAGATAAAGGTGTGACATATGGTTAAGTGCTCCATGCGTGGGACATCACTGGTCCTGAAGGAAATGGATGTGTGGGAAGAAAAGTGGTGACAAATCAGGCCTCAGCTAAGACCGTTGGGGTAAAATGCAGGGCTCTTCTTTAGAACTAATGCCAAGGGGAAGAAGGAAAATAGAAAAACTCTGGTGCCTATAAGCTCTGGTGCCTAAGACACCTTGGCCAAAGGGGGCCATTTTAAGAATCTGGCTGTCTCAGAAAGGCCGCCGCTTAGTTGCTCTCAGGAAGAACTCATCACTTCAGTTCCAAATAATTAGGCAGTCAAGATAATTTCCAAACCTCTCGGGTTAGGAGGACAAAGTCTACTGATCAATAACTAGACGAGCTCCACTGGCTCTGTGAAGTCGGTTGTTGGTCAAACAGCTGAGATGGAGCTCAGGCTGAGGTGGAACTAATCTGTTAATTACCAACGTCTCGCCCTGGCCGGTTGCTCAGTTGGCTGGAGCATCCTCCTGATGTGCCAAGGTTGTGGATCCAATCCCTGGTCGGGGTATGTGCAAGAGTCAGCCAGCGAACGGATGGATGGGCAGAGCAACCGGTTGATGTTTGTCTCTCTCTCCTCCTCCTTCTCCTCTCTCTTTCTCTAGAATCAATAAATTTAAAAATTAAAAAAATAAAAGTAAATAACAATGTTTCTCAGAATTAAATATCAGAAAACCTTTGTCAGCCCCAAAGGATCGGTGTGTTTCTTCCTTTTGGTAATAGGGGTGATATAATCAAATGTTCTTGCTGTGTTAGCAAGGACACTTGAAGCCATATTTTGTTTGCAATCTCTTAAATATTGACCCTTAATATTGGCATATGTGCCTTCTTTATTTCTTCATATTAATTTTGTTACATGTATTTGGTTTTTGTGAATCTCTTAAGATCATTCGTTTTTGGAAAGGAATTATTTAAAAGTCATTTATTGAATATTACACATTTTTAACACAAAGATTAGTCTTCTGTAGTTATTATATTTTTTACTATACCTTCTTAGCTATTAAGATAATTAGTATTTACATGATATCTCTTCAAGAGTTGTTTTGCCCATTGGTGCAACTGAAATAATGTGACATAAGAAGGAAAAATGTTATTCAAGTTTATTTATAATGAATACGACAAGACATTTTTTTGTATTCTTGTTCTTCACATCAGTATTTTTGTTAATAAGTGAGTGTATTCCTTATGACCAAAATACCAAAAATTTTTGATCACTTAGGAATTCAAAGTACCAGCCTCTAATTTCTTCAGCATTTATTATCTGAAAATGGAAACAGGTTCTTGCTATCTCAGTGAACCCCACAACCTTCCAGATTTGATCCTTTCTTGGTCTTTTCTGCACCAAACTTTACTTAGATGCGTCTGCTCCTACCTTCTATTCATTTTAAAGCAGGGCAACTCAGCATCATTTGTATTGCTTTAAATGCATGCCCCTGTTTCTCAGGTGTTAAAATATTCAATATAACTTCAGCATAAATGAGTCTTGACTTGAGTAATATTTGCTTCTCACCTAGCATCTGTATTCTTCCCAGGAAAGGATCATGGAAAGAGGTTAATGTAATGATCATAACAATATATATTTATCCTCCTCTGTAAAATGCAATTTCATTGAAAGCTATGCCTATAAGTAATTTTATCCATGTCTCTAGGCTCATGTATTTGGGTACCACAGGGTGTCTGTGAGAGACCCTGAGGAACTGCTCTTTTTGGAGACGATCAACCACGTACTTGGAGCTATTGCATTTGATGATGTAAATTCTATTTTTAGGGCTTGAACAGATTTGGAATGAGCTGCACTGGAGTGCTACCAAGAATTCTTATGAGCCTAATTATTTTTCTCTTTGTCTGCTTTGACAAAAAAAAAAATAGTCCTTAACATGAACATGTGATTTTTAATATGCTCTCATTGCGTACAGGTTTCTTTACTTAAAGCAAAAGTTTGTTTGTATTCCTCATCGATACATCACCCCTAGCCCAGGAAAATTTTCCTGGAAGAAAACCGTTTTGAGCACAGCTCAATATCAGGTATATTCTTATTATCTTCCCTTTATTAATGAGGACATAAAGATTCAGGGAGGTTTAGTAATTCCACCAAGGTCAAGCAATTAGCAAAGGTCACAGTGAGGAATCGAACCCACCTGTTGAACTATTCATATCTACTTCTTTCCCAGACCCCAGTGTTCCTATCTTTGGATTGGAATAATGTTCTCTAATAATATGAAAGATTTTCCTGAAACCTGGACTTTAGTACGGCCTCTGCCACTAGCTGGGTGTGTTGGAAATATCGCAGTCTTCCTGGATTTCAGTTCCCTCAACTATAGAATGAGCAGGAGAGATACTCAAAATTCCTTGCAGCTCTAATAGTTATTTTATTTGAATTTAAATTATCAACAACATTGCACTTTTTAGTGGTAATGGATGCTTTCTGCATCGATTCGGAAACTGACTTTGGCCGCTCCCCAGCCCCTCCCACTTCCTGACCCACTGACTGCCTCCCCACCCCCCTGCCCCCGTACCTTCTACCTGTCTGTCCTGGCTCATAACTTCTCTCTCCACAGACTTCTAGCAAGGAAAGTTAGAAGCTAGGAGGGATAGATTAGAGGCTTATTCAGAGTGATATCTACTTGGCTGATATTGTATCATTTAACATCCCTGGACATGAAAATGAGGGCAGTGGAACTTGACTGTGTTGGTCCCTAGTTGCCAGAAATCAGCCGAGAGACTATGGTTTTGCCAAAGATCTGCCTTTCTAGGTATAGACATGAGTAATTGCACACCCTCCACACAAATACTTAACAGTGTCACTTTCCATTAGCTACACATCTAGATTGCTATCTGTCTTGCCTGTAAATATATATTTGAATAACATAACAGAAGACAACCTGCTTACCTTTACGTATCGGTTCTGATTTTCATGGTTGGGAAAACATCACCGCCTGGATTTATTTTAAGTCGACTATGACGGATGGCCTTGGGAACTACAGCATAGGAACAAAAACTCATGAGCGTTTCAGGCTTTTTTCCCCTTCTCTTTGGAAGCCTAGCCACTTCATCATTGCTGGCAAGGGAGGGCTCGGTGTGACAGAAAAGTTAAGAGGAAGGCTGAAAGGCATTCTTATGTTTGAAATATATATGAATCCATTCTCTCCTCGATAAATTCTTTAGATAAGTTGATATGTTCTTTCGATAATTAAAGGAAATACATTCAAAGGTAAATAGGTTATTTTTCTGTAATGAAATATAGTATGTGTGTGGATCTTGTTATGAGGAGGAAATGGGTATGCTATGAGTTTTCACTTGTTTGTTTTTCAAAATCTGATACATTGAGTAATTGGGTTTAGTACAAATTACAAAATAAGATTATTGTAGTCTTTAAGCCTGCTCAAGTGAAATGGTTTAAAGTGTTTTATACGTATAGTGCTTTTGGTGGGGCCAGATGATAGTGTATTAGACAGCCAGTTCAACAATGAGCCCAAAATCTCAATGGCAAATATTCACAGAAATATTTACTGTTCTCGTTCATTGGCTTAGGAATTGGCTAAGGTTCACTTGGTCTTACCTGGGTTCAGCTGAAGTTGGCTCCAGGCAGCAGGACTGTGTTTGGGTCCGCTCTGCGTGTCTGATTTCAGGCTCCCTAGGGCATGCCTGTCAAATAATGATGGCAGAAGCACGAAGCAGGGTGTAAAAACACACAATGCCTCTTAAGGTCTGGGCTCAGAATTGGCACACTGTCAGGTTGCCCACATTCAATTGGCCAAAGCAAGTCACAAGGCCAAGTCCAACATCCATGGGCCGATGGGAAGAGCTACGAACACAACTGGAAAAGGCCGTGGGTGCATGATATGATAAGAGAGGGAGCAAAGAAGTGGAACCATAATTCAGTGTGCCGTCGGAAGCTATAAACCGTGGACACTGCCTTCGGTTGTAAATGGCATATCACCTTTCCTTTCTTTCTGCTTCCATTATATTGATAATTGACAGCAACACCCCAGTCTGATGTTGTAGGTTAGCATCAGGAAGTGCGGCTCATCACTCGAATGGGCAGGACAAGCACAGACCTTCCAGGTGGCCCCCAGGTAAGTCGCCGTCCCTGTGCTGTACCTGTGCTGTGTTGTTATTAATAGTGGTCGGCTTTAGAATTAACCTGTGTGCATACGTGTGGTCCATCGAGCTGCTGGGATGTCTCTGAGAAGCAAAACCGCAATGAATATTGAGGAGAAAACAAATTTGTAGCATGCACATGAAAAGGAAAGATCTATGATGAAGTTGATAAGACTGCTCTAAGCTTTTTACAGAAATGTTCAGTGAAGATCAAACACCTCAAAATCTGTTTGTATCAGAATATTAACTGACACTTGACTTTTGACAGAATATACTTACCTAATTTTTAGGTAAGTTTTCCTTCTCTTTATTAAATTTATTCAGTTGGATAAATAGACTATTACCTATTTAAATAAATATAGGCATGTACTTTGAGTATGCAAAAAACTTATATTGGACTATTAAAACTTCCGTGAAAAGACTTTATAACTTGGTTATGTTCTTTCCAATGGTAAATGTGTCCTCAGTCCTTACCTACCTTCTCAGATGTTTGAGAATAACGTTTTAATGTTGCTTATTTCTGTCCTTGGTCCTTTGCTGTCAGATTGAGCCTCACCAAAATTACTACGCGTCATGGTTTTTTACCTTGTCTGTTTCCTTCATAGGGATTTTGTCTGGTTAAACACTAGGTATGAGAGATTGACTCTTTAAAATTAAAACGACTTCCAAAATGAAGTTACTTCTTATTGTTTCTGCGTAAACTTCACGTTGTGCTCCCTTTGCAGAAGGAGCCACTCGGATTGCCCTCCGCACCGCACTCATGCCGTGTTGGCTGGCGCCGTAGGGGTGTGAGTGGGTTTGCGTGTGCATCCGTATTTTCCCTAAGACACCAGATCCTGGTTACTGCGGGGATTTACCCGTCTCTTACACCGACATGATGAACTTCCGCTCACCAGACAATGTGCCTTTGATGATAGAGATGTCTTACCTTCGGTGTTGTATATTATGTTCTCTGTGATGTGTATATTATGCTTTATGTCATTTTATTAACCAGTCTAAACTGTACCCAAAGTGAGCAGCTACTCCAAAATAAAACTGAGAAGTAGAGGGGCTTAAAAGGAGAGGATTAGTAATTCATATGTTTCTGAAGATAAGGTAGCAAGGGGAGAGTGTACCATCAATTTTAAAAGGCCTATTTTCTTGTTTCTTGCCCAATGTGAACAGAAATAGTCTAGGAGGGCGATGAGCCATATAATTGAAGTTAAAAGGGGTCTGAGCCTTAATCTCTTTATGTATTTAAAGCATGGCCAGCAGCCTCCCTAGGGGGGTCACCAGGAAGGTAAAGTGAAGGCTCTTAACTCAGTGCCTCTTCTGCGAGCGGGAGTAGGGTGCTCCGCAGAACAGGAGGCCCAAACAAAAGCCCTAGAGGGTGTAGGCAGTAAGGGGCATATGGAAAGGATGGGGCTAGGTGACCGAAAAGGCTCTCATCTTAAGACATCTGGCTCAAGGAAAGGAAGAGGCCGGTTTTCGAACTGTGGACACCCTATTCCGCAGAGCAGACGCCTAAGGCCCTGGGCTCTCACTTTGTCAGTAGCCATAGACAAGTGTTCTAGCGGCAGCTGCGGAGATGCTGTGACCTGCCTAACCTGAGAGCAACTAACCGAACAAGCAGACAAAAAGCAAAACCCAAGCCTTGGCTGTTTGAAAATATTGTTTCTTCTCAAATGCTACTCTGTTATAAAGGAGAAGCATGCTGTCACATGATCCCTTTGTTAGCTGATGTATTCTTGGCTCAGGTGACAGCTAAGTCAGGTTGTCAGCATGGCGGAAGTCATCGGCTGGCTTTGGGTCACTGCCAAAGAGACGCTGCTACAAGGCAAGGATTGTGTGTAATGAACACCCTGTCCTATAGCCAACAGTGATCTCTATTGCAAAAGCACTCTAAACCTAAACCCTTAACTTCTACCAGTTGTGTAATATTTTGCCAAGGTTGCTTACTAGGAATTGAAAGAGGACTAGGCACTTGAGAGCCCTACGGGACTGGAGAGGTGATCTAACCTGGTGTTTTCCAAAAGATGTTCCATTGGAACACTAGTGGTTTGCAGTGTGTTTATAAGGTGCCCCCCTTAAATGGATTCTGTGGTCAAATAAGTTTTAAAAATACTAGGATACGGAGCTTAGTTTCTTTGCTAAAGATCACCTCAAGATCTTTAATAATGCTAACACCAATTTTAGTGGTTTTGCCCCATCCTTTCCATATGCCCCTTACTGCCTACACCCTCTAGGGCTTTTGTTTGGGCCTCCGGTTCCGCAGAGCACCCTACTCCCGCTCGCAGAAGAGGCACTGAGTTAAGGGCCTTCACTTTACCTTCCTGGCGACCCCCATAGGGAGGCTGCTGGCCGTGCTTTAAATAGATTAAGGCTCAGACCCCTTTTAGCTTCCATTATATGGCTCATCGCCCTCCTAGACTATTTCTGTTCAAGAAACAAGAAAACAGGCCTTTTAACAGAGAGAGCATACACCTCTTTCTTCATACTTACTTGACCACGAGTCCTTTTGTTATAGAGCACACGTTGTCATCACAGGAATGGCAGGCAGAGGCCATGCAGTCCAGGCGTGAGAGCATGGCCTCTCATGTGTGACTGCCTGGGTTCACCACTCCCCATGAGAGCATGGCCTCTCACGTGTGACTGCCTGGGTTCACCACGCCCCGATGTTATGATCTTGAGCAACAAACTGAGGCTGACCATTCACCGCCTCTTACTGTGATTCAGTTTCTTTCCCTAAAGTGGGAATACTAATGATACCGACCTATAGGGTGCCTTTAAAATATTGAAGGACAGGACTAAGAACAGTCCCTGGCATATGCTTGACTGTTCCTATCCTAACATTTAGATAAGAACTAGCAGAGCACCCTCATCCTGGTGGTGAGGAAAGCGAGCTCCACACAGTTCACTCGTGTAGGCTCACGCATTCAACAGGCTGGCCAAGAGCCAGTACGCACCACTTACGACAATTCTGTCCCCAAAAGTGAAGATGAATGTGGGGTAGTTCCTGCCCCTGGAGACGCACACTAGTGCCTTGGCTCAGATGACAACCCAGCCTCCTGACTTCTGCCCTCCAGCTCATTCCCTGATTCCACCCTGAGTGGGAATGATCTACGTAGCAAGAATAGGGAGCACAGAGTTGAGCTAATAGGCTTATTAGGAAAGCAAACTCTAAAAATGGAACTTACAAGGAGAAGTAGGAGGTGGTACGGAGTGACTCACATAGGGAGTCCCCAACCGTGCTAGCTTGATGTGTGACTGGCCACTGTGCCGCTGAAGAAGGTCTTCTCTGTGTTTGTCTAGGCATCTCCTCCGAGGGCTTTCCCCGGGACTGCTTCACTGAGCAGTCAGCCACGAAAGACCTTCCCGTCAGGGATGGAGGTGCATGGGTCCTGGGCCAGAGAGCTGGACCAGCCTGGCCCTTTCTGCTGCATGAGGAGCGAGAGAAGACAAACAGAAGTGAATTGTATTTGGATCTCTATGTAAGTAGAAATCGTCGTGTTCGTGCTCTGATTCTGTGCAGCCTGCAGAGTTTCCATTAATCTGCACTTACTGCAAACCATGTTTGTAAGGCTGCTGAAGCTCCATTTGGTGTGTGATTGGGGGAGGTAACTGTCTAAAAATCAACTGGCTGCAGAAGGCAGATCTTGGTGATCTGAAACTTGTGTGATAGAAAGTGACTATATTTACAATTTATCTGAGTTTTTCCGAGTCCTCTGTTCACATCATTTTGCTGCCTGAACCTCATGATGGGAATACTTATTTGTTGCTTGTCACCTCTTAGTATCTTCTCTAAAAATGTGAGGACACATGTTAGCTGACTGGTAGGCTGCGGGTTCTCCAGTGAAACCCAAATAGCCTGTCTTCCTTGCACATTCCTAAACTTTTCTTTCTTTCCAGCTGCTCAAATAACAGGTGATCAGGTTGGCAGGAAATCTGCCGAATACAAGATGACCCGTTTAAAAAAAACACAGCCTTCTTCTTTCTCACTCATTCTTGTATTCATTGACCCAGAAGCACTGACTACCCTGTACAAAGCAGCAGGCCGGGTTTTAGCTACTTCCACGTTGTACTTGGCCTGTTACGCTTGGCCAGACCGCCCCCCTTCTCATCACCCCTATTCACCTCCCAGTTTCGTGTCAGACATGGGGGTGAGCATCAGGAGTCCAAGAAGCATTCCCCCACCCCTCCATTAACTCTCATGCCTGTCGACTCGACCTTGTGTTCCTGATTTCTTTGCGTACTTTCCAATTCCTCACTGTCAGGCCTGGAAGTACGTGTTTGATCAGTGTGGGTTAGGTCTGTGATGTCCCTATGGGTGTTGATTTTTTCAAGCAGCCGGGACCAGAACCTTCTCATAACCACAAAACCATAGTCACAGTACGACCTTTTAGAAAAGCATTTGACATCCCAGTTATTGTAAAAGGAGCTTTGGAATGGAACCGAAAGATGAAAAATCCACCACCCTTCGTGAGATGACGTGGAAATCTGTAAAGTTTGTTTTGTCCCTGTGTGTAGAAAGTAAAGTTGTGGGCCCTGAGATGCGGCTCAAGGTAAGAAGGTGGACAGTGACACCTGCTGGTCAGGTTGCTCTCAGTCGCGCTTGCTGCAACGGCAGGCCTGCCCTGCGGCGCGCATGCGCAGAAATGGATTTTAAAAGGCTCTCTTTTTCTTTTGTGGATTTTAAAAGTTATGTGTTTATGTGTTTCTTTAGGCATTGGCTAAACTATATATTTTTGGCTTTCCTTCTCCCCTGAAAATTATTTCTTAATTTTGCTTAGTTTATTTTAATTATAGAAATCATACACAATCCTTTTAGAAAATTTGAAATATGTATTTAAATATAAAGAAAAGAATAATCTATAATCTCAGCATCCAAGGATGCTGTTAAAAATTGCAAATTTGGGTTTTTTTATTATGTATGATGTATTTTCAATGAGGAATTTTTATAAACACTGGTTTTATATCCTTCCTTCTTTTTTTTTTTTTTGCTTTACCAATTGCTTTTACATTGCTTACCTATGTTCTTACAAATTCTTTCTAGATATATCTTAAGTGAAAGCATATTATTACACTATATCATATCCAAAAATTTATTTAATTATTCTCTGTTATTGGATGTTGAGGTTATTTCCAGTCTTGGAATAGTATACTACAATTTGGAAGTAAATAGCACTATCACACATAATTTTTCTTCTCCTGGTATTTTTAGGCTTTTGACACATATCATTGCATAAATAAGGTCTATCTCCTGACCCAGCCTTTAATGGCGTATATGTATATGTATATAAATAAAACAAATATAATATTTACACATTACACAGTATGTACAACATGTAAATAATATGTATTTATATAAGGTCTTTATATAAATATATAATACAATATATAAATATTTACGTTTCTTAGTCTTCTGTTAACTATAATTTTTTTTAAATAAGAGAATTTCTTCTGCTTGTTTTCTACATTAGTTTTTCTTATACTTTGGATCTTGAGGCTCCTCACTTCCAAGCCCTTTCTCCGCGGTAACCTTTGACTCTCATTGTTTTAAGTATTGATACTCTAAGTAAGACTTCCCATTTGGAAGGGTTCTGTAGAGTGACACAGTAAAAGCTTACACCCTGCCCGTAATCACCACACCGTCTGACAAGGACATCTTTCTCCTGAGGGACTTTGAACACTAAGGTCAGCGGGGTGTTCATTACCTTGTGAGGTTTGGGTCAGCCTGAACTGCCTGGCAGCACCGCTGGGTCCCAGGGCTGCCGTCTGGAAGTCACTTTCCTCGTTCCTTTCCCCTGGATGCACGGCCACACGTTAGTATGCAGGGTGAGAGCTCGGACCCTTAGTAATCAGTGGGGGCTTGGCATCCACAGATCACAATGGTCACTGGCATGAGAGCTGGTGCTACTATGCAGGCCCTCTCTTCAACTTTCTTTCTTTTTTTCTTTTTTTTGTAAAGGGCCAGAGAGGGCATATTTTAGGGTTTGGGGCTCCTACAAATCTCGTGTTGAAACCACTCAACACTACTGACAAAAGTAGCCATAGAGAATACATATGTGGATGTGTCTGTGTTCCAATAAAAGTTTACGAACATGGAAATTTGCATTTCATATAATTTTCACATCTCAAGAAATGTTATTTATATTTTGATTCCTCCCCCACATCCCATCATTTAAAAATGTAAAGGTTGCCCTGGCTGGTTTGGCTCAGTGGATTGAGTGCTGGCCTGGGAACCCAAGTGTCGCAGGTTTGATTCCCTGTCAGGGCACTTGCTTTGGTTACGGGCCAGGTCCCTGGTTGGGGGTGTGCGAGAGGCAACCACACACAGATGTTTCTCCTCCTCTCTTTTTTCCCCCTTTTCCCTGTCCCTAAAAATAAATAAATAACATCTTTAAAAAAAAAAAAACATAAAGTTCATTCTTGGCTACGGGCCATTTGAAAACAGGTGGTAGCACAGATTTGCAGTTGCGCCCACCTCTGCTCTAGACCAGGAGCTGAACGCTGTCCCCACCTCTACCCCGGGCTCGCCCAGCACTGGCTGTGGCACCGTGGGCACTTGTGTGGCTTCTGTGGGCTTCATTTTAAATGTGTTTTGAACAGAATGGGGAGAAATCGGAACAGATGAACCAAAGTCCCTTTTAGCTATAATATTAGATTTCCTGATTTTATTATAAGAACATAAATCAACCCAAGCAGTGATAATCATGTGGAATGTAAATCAGTTTACTTAAAGGAAACAAATAAATTTTAATATTCCCAGTGTGAATCTTTGTCCTAATGTGAGAAATAAGGTCACATCTCTCATAGGAGACGAAAATTTGTGTATGGTCTCCTAAGTCTATTTGAAAGGCACACACTTCTTTCTGCTTCTCCAGTGCAGTGCCCCAACCCCGCATGCCTACAGCAGTTTTACTGAGGTGTAATTGATGTGTAACATTGTGTAAGTTTAAGGTGTGCAACATAATGCTTTTCCATGTGTGTGTATTACAAAATGATCACACAGTGAATTTAGTTAACGTCCATCACCTCACAGTTACCAGTTTGCTTTCTTGCTCTGAGAACCGTTTAAGATCTACTCTCCTAACGACTTTTAACTATGCGATACAGTGTTATCAACCACAGTCACCATGCTGCACGTTACATCCCTCGAACTTACTGGAAGTCTGCACCTTTTGACGGCCCTTGCCCATTTCCTCCACCCCCACCCACCACCCCTGTCAGCCACCCATCTGTTCTGTTTCTTCTTTTTTCTTTTTGTGGTCTGTTTCTGTGAGTTTCTTTTAATTCCACATACAGCTGAGAACATATAGTATTTGTCTTTCTCTGTCTGACTTATTTCGCTTAGCATAATGCCTTCAGGAGCCATGGGTGCTGTGACATGCATCTTTCAGTCACTGAACTGTGAGAAGGTCCTGGGGTTTCCTGGGGCTGGGGTAGGGCAGACGCTGCAGAGATTCGGGGCAGCAGGTATGCATGTCGTGGCTTAAGTCCCCAGTGCTGGTCTTGGTGCCACTTGGCTGAGTGGCACCAGACTACCATGTAGAGAGGTGCTGTTCAGGACATCATCCTCTCATCCTGCTCAAGCAAATTCCTTGGGACTTTCTGGGCGACTTACAAAACCGAAAGACTCAACCCAGTGCTCAGTTCCACCTTTAGATCCTGGGCTTGCTAAATATTCCACAGGGTGAACTTACAATGGAAATCACTTGCTGTTTTTCTGATACTCAAATTTAACTGGTTGTCCTATGTTTTATTCACTAAATGTAGCAAGCCTGGGCATCACTTTTGGGCAGCATTTATATGCTCCAACTGTGTGAATTGCCCCAGGGCGGCATCTCTATGTGGTTAGCGCTCAATCACCCGAGTGCCCATTTGGAGCATGGAGGTTTTACAGTTAGCCTTAAAGGGAAGTTTCTTGCGTTCCCCCAACCCAGAAGCTACCATTGGCCATGCTCCTCAGTTACAGGCGCACTTTGAACCAGATGCCAAAGGCAACTGAATATGGATAGAGTAGACAGCAAATGGGGCCGAACTTCTTATGACAAGTACAATTTCCTGAAGATCCCATTCGAGAGGAATATTCACTGTGAAGGATGGTTTTTAAAATGTCTATAAACATGGGACATGGGTGGGCTAGAAAGGCCACTAAGAAAGCTGACCCTGAGATTGAAAAAAAATAGGAAAAGCAGAAAAGGTATCCAGTCATTAAGATGATATATTGGTTGCACAAATTGTAGAAGCAGGATTTTGCCTGCCGGTTTTTAAAACACAAACGTTGACCTCTTGGTGATTCTAATTTCCAAGAATCATCTCAATCTCCTTCTCACCCGTGGGGCCCTGAATTCTTATTACTGAATTGGCCTAATTGGAGGGGAGGACATAGCATCAGGTTCCAAGTAATTGTACCTTATGAATGGAATAATAGAATTCCCAAGTCCACAGCAGCCTTTAGGGTCTCACCCAGTGACAAACACTTCCACGTACTGATCACTTCCTGAACGCCAGGCACCATCCTTTGTGGTTATCCCTATACGTAGTAGTCTACAAATAGGGAGAGAGGTTCAGCCAGGTCAGGGGCAGAGGTTGGAACCTAAGTGCTTAAATGCTAAGCCTCTCTACCCCTCCACTACTGCGGATGCTTTTTTGCTTGTTTTCTTTTGTTTTTAATTTAAGAAACAAAGAAATCCATTTAATGGATATGAGTTAGGTCCCATAATCAATGAGAAGGATTGAGAACCAGGCTCCGAGTTAGATAACTAGAACCACAGCCAGATCACCCCACCCCCCACCCCCACCCCCCGGCCCAGACCTCAGTGCGGTGAAGAGTCTGCAACTGCTGCCACGGAACACTAGATGTCTCAACGTGCATTTTAAAGAACCTGGGTCTTTAAAATTAATGGGGAAACACTGATGGAAGCATGAGCAGGATTCAGTCTCTCTACCTTCCTCGACTCCTACATGTCAAGCTCCACAGCATAAATTAGATTCAACAGCAAAACCTACACAGCGCACTCTGATTTGGTGCCTTTGCAGTACATGGAAGGAGTCACATCCTTGTCTTGTTGTCATGGAAGCCAGTGAGAGCCTACAACTAATAGCTAAAGGCCACAGATGTATGTGTGAGTATGTGTGTGGGAAAGAGAGAGGGGGGAAGACAGAGAAAGAGGGAGAGACCGAGATCACATGTCTGCTGGCTGTGTAATAAATGATCAAGCAATGACCTAGGGAAAAAGAATGCCTGGAAGTAATGAATTATTGATTGAATTGGAAAATTGCCTATTTTTTTACCGTACAAACTCTTCATCACTTGAAGTCATGATAAAACAATTGAAAAAAAGTAATCTGATTTTACCTTCAAACCCCATGAAATTTAACCAGTTATCTGAAATTGGTACTAATTTTGAAATTAGTGTGGAAGGTCGTTATCATGTTTAATTAAATAGAAATCCTCAGAATATGCCACAAAGTTCAGTTCGTATGCCATTTCCCTTGCTTTACTGAAAATCTCCCTGTCCTTCTCTATACACTACAAGACAAGGGCAAATCTAACATCTCAGATTGGCTTGTAAAGCGAAAGGAACAGTAAGTTTGGCTTAATCATGGAGCCCCCTTCATGGTTAATGGAACTGTGAAGGTCGCTTCTCTCTGATCCTGATAGCACTTACTGTGCCGTTGTCTTCTTTGTCATGACATGTTTCTGACATGACATGTAATCGCTGCCCATGTGAAATCTGGACCCTTGAGAGCGCACACAGAGAAAACTTCGTATCGTGCTCTCAGAGCCTGAGAGAACACAGAATGGAATTGAGCTTTATAAAAATGCTGAGAAATTTATCTAGGCATTTTATTTAAATGAATTCAAATATTGCAGCTGGAATATTTGATTTGGTTTCTGTAAAATTCAGCATAGCTGAGTTTTCTCGGCCCCTTCGAGCGAGTTCAGCTTTTCCGGCCTCCCTTTTCTGCCTCTCACTACACGTGCCATTTATGTTCCCTGTGTGCGTTTCTGAAGAGCACTTTCTTCCCTCCCTCTCCAGGATAAAGATGGTGATTTGTGGCTGAAATTACAGTCCCGCACGACCCATTTAGAATTTGAAATGCAGTAGCCTTTGCCTAGAGAACATTTGAGAGCATTTCCAAGGTAACCTAAGGTTCCAGTGGTTACGGTCCAGTTGGTTTGTTCTCGTTTGTCTTTTTATTTTTGAAGACTTAATCAAGCCATCTTGATTTATTACTATTGTTCACCTAAATTGGGTTAAGAACTGCAGCAGCTACTACTAAACGTCCTGAGATGAACGTTACAAACTCCCTTTTCATTTCTTTAGAATATCTCATGATGCTTTTTCAAGTGTTGAAAATGACAGAAGTACTATATATACTTGTTTTGTTTAAATAACAAATTAAAATGGTGTACAAAATGGAGGCAACAGTGAATATATTTCAAAGCTGTGGAAATGTGACCCCTCCCTGCCACCCACTGACCCCTGCCACTCTGCCCACTCCGTGATGACGATGGTCACTCCCCACTGAGCGTGGTGAGGCAGACAACCATTAGGACTATTAGCACATTGAATTCTTAGGGCAATCCTTATGAGTGAAACATTTTCCTCAGTTTATACGTGTAGACACTGGCTCATAGAAGTTAAGAAACTTGCCCAAGTAACGCAGTGAATGTGTGAGACTAGTAAGCGATACCTCTTACTGAACACATCTCTTGTTCAAAGCCATAGCTCTTGTCCCTCCTCCACTGTCCCCTGCCCTCTCTTCACCTGTGTTCGGGAATGGGGTCATGGTTCTGGCAATGCCTAGCTTACTTTCTCTTCTGTAATTTTAATGCATTTTCATTTGTTTCTATACTTTTCTCCTAAAATGACTAAATTATGTGAGTATTAACTTCAAGGAATCATGACTGATAAAATCAAGAGTTCATAATCTTGGTGTTCTCTGCAAATTCCTCCCAACTTACAGTCGCTATTGGGTTCTGTAACCACGTGATTTATTCGGCCCCCATTCCGATGTTTCAGTGTGAAAGAGAACTGTTGCAAAACACCATAGATCTTTGACTTACTGTAATGCAAAGGATGCACATTTAGAATCAGAGTGACCCAGTCCAAATCCTGGCTTTGCCACTCATTGGTTGTTTAACTTTAGAACTGACCTAATTTTTTTGAACCTTGGGATATTTAACATCAACAGCAGGGTCCAAACAGTAGGCACTAGTAGGCTAATAATTAAAATAAAATAAAATAAAATAAAATAAAATAAAATAAAATAAAATAAAATAAAATAAATTCGGTTCCTCAGTCATACCAGCCACATTTTCAGCGCTTGGAGGCTCCCTGTGGCTAGTACCGACTGTACTGGATGATGGATACGGAACATTCCCATTACTCCAGAAACTTGCGCTGGAAAGTACTAATCTATAAAATGAGGCCAGTGATACTCTTCTCCTAGAGTTATGGGGGGTGGGGATGAAGGTGCAAGAAAACTTGCATAAAGAATTTGGGATGGTGCTTACTTGGGACAAGAATGACTCTCCGAAAAAAAGGCTGGTCCTTTCCCCCCTTTCCCATTATGCCTATTCTTCTTATTGACCTTCATTTTGTTTCAGGTAAATCTTCACCTTCCCTAATTGTCCTGCTGCCTCCTTTAAATTTACAGAATAATTAAAACTGGCAGCTGGGTCTTTGGTGTTAGGAGTAGTATCTCAAGGCAACTCTTACTTTAAAAAATTAGAGAAGGAAAGGAAAAAGATACCCAGCAAAGCACAGCCAACGCCATCTCGTGCTGTGACGCCGGAAGCAGGGGCACCCGGGCGGCGATAGGTTTACGTGTGGTTTGTCGGACTCCAGATCTTCATCTAGAACTTGTATCATGATCAACGTTAGCCACGTGACATGCTCTCTGCAGGGACTTTGTGGCTTCTGGTGATTCTCTACGTGGGACTCCAGCAGTATTCATTTTGGGAAAGCTCAGAACCTTTCAGAAACCTTTCCAGGGACATTCTGCGCCTTAAAGAACGCTCCTTTCATTTTTTACCCTCTCTGCCAGCTTCACGAATGAGCCCAGTCGTTCCTTTGCCCTCGCACATTATGTTTGTCGTTGGTGTCATGGGGCTAAGGGGCTGTGCGTGCAGTAGCATCATCAGCCTTCATCAACGGACTATTGAGAAAAGTATTTTCTGGAGAGAATCCAAATTCATGGATTTTTTTTTTTTGAAATGATTTGAGTTGGTTTAAAAATCATCTTGAAGCACAGGAAAAGCAAAGAAGAGCAGGATGAACTCTGTCACCTTGTACAGTGGCAACCTGGGAGAACTTCAAGCTAATTACTCAGGTGGCACAGATGGAAAAAGCCAATCCGGCGAGCACTGGCCCTGAAACACCCCCAAGGGATCCCTTGAAAGAATTTTGTTTTGGAACTCCATTCACTCATGGCACAGACGTGGCATGGGGAGGCATATTTAGTAGGCCTGGCTATAATGAACACTCCTGTTCGGCCCAAACGGCCCTACTGCCCAAGTGCATATGTGGGGGAGGGCCCCTTCCTGCTCAGTCATTCATTAGTGAATACTTGTTTCACATTGACAGTTAAAAAAAAAAATTCTGTTGGGTGCTGGTTGATATCCCTAAGAAAGCTGTTTCTTTCCTATGAAAACGTAGCATGCCCATACAGCAGAGGCAGCAAACACGAATGAAGTCCGTGGGCTGAATCCGGCCCTCCACCTTGTCTTATCTGGCCCGGCACCTGGTTTGTACCCAGCGGCAGCGCTGAGCTCCTTGCCCCCGGTTAAGGAGCAGCTACATTCATACAGTCCTAAAACTACATTCGGCCTTTGAAGGCAATCACGAGGCTGATGTGGCCCCCTGTGAAAATGAGTTTGACACCCCTGCCATACAGCATTTACTATGTGCCAGGCATTGATGAGAGAGTCAAACGGGTAATAGTTTATTTAATGCTCTTAACAACCCATAAAATAAGTACTTTTCTTATTCCCAGTTTCCAAGTGAGGAGGCCGAGGCACAGGGAGCATTTATAATTTGCCTAAGGCCAAGCTTCTTGATGGAGCAGAGCAGGATGTCAGCCCAGGACCCAGGGACAGGATCTTAACTCCGCAACTGCCCTTGCTCCTTGGCTGTTGAAAGGTCTCAGACCCAGCGCTCTCTTCTGTCTTCCACCTCCACCGCAGCCTTTCCTCTCCCTTCGAGGCTTCCAGCTTATTACCTACATTGAGCGCATTTCCACGGAATACTTGCTACTGCTCAACAGAAAGAGGCCTTAATCGGAGACCTGTTCTTGCAGTAGGCAAGTGCAGCCTGTTTTCTTTTTTAGCCAATCGGTAAAAACATCGCTGGCTTCTGATAGGCCGATGCAGAGGGACTCTATTACGACGTGTTGTGTTAGCTGGCAGGGGCAAGCCCCGCCGGGAAGGCAGGGGACCTGTAACGAAACTAAAGTGGAAGGGGCAGCCTAGGGCGGTTTCTGGCTTTGCCTTTCATTTGGCTTCATAATTCTGTTTTGAGGATGTGGAAAGTGAGCATAAAGAGGATGCTAATCAGGAAGAAGGTAAGAAGATCACGTGCCAAGGCAGCAGTAGGGGGTGTGACGTGGGGTGGGTGGAAGCTGGGACTCCCATCTTGACCTCGCTGCTGATGTGAACTGATGCCAGTTATTCAGCTTCTCGTGAGTTCAAACGCCTTCCTTTTTAAAATAAGAGGGTGGAGCTCATTGATTTTTGATATTTCTGAAGTCCCCCATTCAGCCTCCCAACAATTTGATTCCACCCACAGTCTTCCATCACATACGCACCTCCTTCATTTACATGTCTTTTGGAGTACTTGTGATGTCATAGTTTCCTTAGATCTCACCTTCATTTGGTCAGTTAAAGCATACTTCCTGAACCCCTAAAGCCCATCTCCACCTGTTACCCCACGCACACCTTTATTCATAGTTTACTTACTTTTCCCAGCCTTTTGCTCTAAACGTTCATTTTTCACAGAAATAGATTCTACACTTTTACTTACGCTTACTAATTTTAACTCCACTTTCTACTTGTTGTCTCAAGCAAGCATCACATGAACCTAGTTGAAGCACTTTAGGAAGGTGGAAGGGAGCAGTCATTCAGATCAGGCCCAGACCTTGAATAAATTGGATAACATGGAAATTAAATAGCCTGACACTGTGAAATGTAATCTCATTTGCTTTACTTTCCCCTTGCCTTTCTGGGATTTTATGAGAATGTGGGAGGGAATGATCTAAGCTGAACTATGTGGGGGAAGGCCACACAGAGTAAGGGGAAGTGGTTCTAGGAAGTTTTCCTTTTAGGCATCTTCCAACTTCTGCAAATTGATTTTTTTTTAAGTTTTTAATGCTGATTAATCTTGTGAAAGTCAAGGAGCTAGGTTCTACTGTTTCCATAGGGTGATATGTCTTTTTGTTGCGATCACTTTTTTAGACTTATTTTACCAGCTCTCTCTTTGCTGGACTGATATTCTTATTGCCATGAGGTACAGTTGGCTGCAGCCTCAATCTGAGAGGATGGTGAGATGGATGGAAAAAACAAAATTCACGGATAGTAAGTCCTCCACCCAAGTAGATACTAAGTTCCATTTTCCAGTAGCTGGGTACTGATGTTTCTTTAACAAATTATTATAAAGAACATCATGTGGGTCAAATGCTACCTAATTATTTATCATGCCTGTTTGAACATAGCTGTCTGAGGCAGATCATTTTTTATTTGGCCTTCTGCTCAAGTGTAGCTATTAGAGGGCTTAAGCGTCTTGAGGTTAGAACAAAAGAAAATCAGGTAATGTTGTACAGGTGATAGTCTTGGCTATTCCTGTTTCGGGTAGTAGTTGCTTAGTAACAGAGTAAGACAATGAGATGTTCTTTATGTCATATTTTGCCCTGTACAATGAACACTTTTTTGCCCAAATTTTTGAGGGAGAAATAAGGATGCATATTATAGAAGGGTATATTGATTACATACTATGCGTACAATAATTCTGTGTATAATGTGCCAAAAAATGTGGGCGCATATTATACATGGCGAAATACGGTATTCTCTCCCCACCCCACAAATACTACAGCATTAAATGGAAGCACTTTTCAGGGCAACTAAGATCAAATTTGTAGGTAGTTTATTTGAACATTACAGTCTGATACATTTTTTAACTCCCTAAATGACCAGAAATAGTAACACTTTTCATGGTCATGAGAACCAGTGGCCTGAAAGAGTGTCAGTGTTCAAAGATCTGTCTGAAGCACCTTGCTGTTCCTTCTCACTCATCTTCGTACTGAGGTGGTCACTGCTCGCTTTCATTCAGAAGTGCTTTAGGTCCACCCATTGCTGTTCAGACTGGGTCTGGGATTTGAAGTACTTGGTTATAGCCTGTGAACAGAGTCACCTCTTTCTTGGCTGCTTTCCCCTACTAAGCTACACATTTCATGAAGGCCTTGGAGGGCTAGAGTTTTTTCATCTCTGTATCCCCGGAGCTTTGTACGCAGATGGTGCTTAATAATGATTGTTGGGTGAATACATCATTGCGATAGGAGCCCACTTCGTGAATGAAGGGCAACTGCATGGGCAGGCTGGGAAGCTTTTTGTGTTTGAGTCCAGAGAATTCTATGTGTTGATTGTGAGCAATAGAAAAGCCCGCTAGGAAATTTTGCTTAATTTTTCTAAGCAGCCCCTCTAGATTTTTTCCTAAATTACAACAAGGGAAAAGAATGGTCACTCTCACCCTGGATGTTGTGGCTCAGTGGACTGAGCACTGGCCTGCGAACCGAAGGGTAGCTGCTTCGATTCCCACTCTAGGGCACATACCTGGGTTGTGGGCCAGGTTGCCAGTAGGGGGCGTGTGAAAGGCAACCACACGTTGATGTTTCTCTCCCTCTTTCTCCCTCCCTTCCCCTCTCTAAAAATAAATCATTAAATCTTTTTTTAAAAGGATGCTCATTCTCATTAAGTTTTTTTGTGAGGTCAGTCTTCTGTGGCATCTCAGAGGGTAGAGTATGTCACATATCCTGCTGAGACCACCAGCCACGTGGGCTGACATATCTTCACACTTCTTGGCTCAGGTGTGTGCATCATCTGATTTTGGCAGGAGGCGGAAGTCAAGGTTTTGGAAGAGTGGTTAAATGTGTGGATTCTGGAGTCTTGCTGCCTGGATTCATGTTCTAACTTTACCACTCACCAGTGCTGTGAACCTGCAGAAATCACTTTATTTGGCTGTGCTTCCAAATAGGAGAAAGAGAATACTCCTGACCTCATAGTTATATGTATCAATCAGTTAATATAGAACAGTGCTTGGCACATAGTAAACACCTAATAAATGTTAGACACTATTACCATTCTCCACTCATTAGCTGTGCAACCTGGGGCAGTTATGTTCTCCTGGCCATGGTTGCTTCACTTTTAAAGTGAGCCTGAAAATAACTTACCCACCTTGAGGTGCTAGAATGAAATCATCTCCTGAGACCCAAGACTTGTCCCACTTTCCATGATGTATTAGCATCGTGGTTATTGAGAGGATTCTGAGACTTTATAATTCTGCTCCATATTGTAGGGTAGAAGGGCCAACAAGTCTTTCCAGTTTATGTCCCATGTTGCCCAAATCTGCTGAGGGGTCTTGAAATATATTCTGGAAATCAGTAATTAGGTATGTCTGAGAAAATGCAGCTTTCTCGGTGTGAGAAAGAAAACACCAAGTATGTGTGTGTCTCCTCCCCTCACTGGTATATTATCATAGAAGACTGATCTTATGAATGAGCTGGTGTGATGATTCCTTCTTTCCTCGGGCTTGAAGAAGCGGAAGTTGGATTTTATCAATGCACATTTTCTCTAGACAGGAAGCTTGTTCTGAGAGTTAAGTGGCACCCATGAATACTCCGCATGTGTGGTGCCCTTTTTGATCATGTGTGCCGTAGTTGGTAATTCCAACATATACTAGGACCAGCAGCAAACAGGAAAGTATTTGTTTAGACACAAGGTCAAACCAGGGATTAGGAAGTACTATCTTCACTTTCCCATAGGGATTGATGGAATATATTATATTATGTACCTTTTTTTTTTTTTGTACGAAGGGTCCTTTTGGACACATTGCTAGAAATGTGTTATTGTAATCAGAATTTCTCAGTATTAATATTTATTGGGGAACATGATACAAGTTTTCAGTGTGGGACCCACAGCCATTCTCCGCTACAGAGAAGGTAAGGCTGTCCTTTTGCTTGTGGCAACAACTTGTTTTGCAGAATAAATTGCCTTTTGCATTTAACATTGGGCTCAATCTTCTTGCAGCATTGCTCAAAGAGAGCCAATGATTACTATTAAGCCCTGGTTACTATTAAACCCTGATAACTATTAAGCCCGTTTGACTTTCCTGACCCAGCACAGTGCCCAGGTGCTCACTGAATGCCTGCTGGCTGGACAGGATTTGAAAGAGAAACACTGAGACCCTCAGGTACAACCGGAAGCTGTCCCAAGAGGCAACCAGGCAGCTGGGAAACAGGACTGCAGTTTTTCTGCGACCTCAGTTGCCAGGTTCCCAGCATATGAACAGAGTACTGGGGAACTACTTTGAGCTGATGTTGGGTGGTTGATTTGTCTGTCCCATTTTTGTTTTAGGCAAATTGGGTCTGTGATAGAGACCCGACTGATAGAGACCTTTCAGATGTTTCGTCCCTTTGGGGAATGTGGCTCTTTAGGGACCTTTGATGAATTACCTTGCCTAACAAGGCCGGTTGTGTGTTACCTTGCACCATTGCCAGGTTACATTTAGTTGGTTAGATCACTGAAGCAGAGAGAGGTGCCCTTTGGCTTCCAGGATTCCTAAAAAAGCCCGAAGTCAGAGCTGCTGAAGAAGCCGAGGTTGGCAGGGAGAGGGCAGGGTGATCACTCCTGCTGGGCTGGAGCTGTTTACTCTGCCGCCCTGGTGGATACAGGCGTGGTGGGCGTGCTTGGCGCAGTACCTGTTTGCGGAGCTCTGAGACACCAGGGCAGAGCGACAACAGCAGTAATCTGAAACCAGTCCTGTTGGTTTTCCTTCTCTGGTCCCACAGCTAAAATCTGCATTCCAGATGAAACCTGCAGGGAAGCGGAAGAAAGCACTTAAAAAAAAAAAAAAAATTCAAGGGCAGTAAGTTAGCTGCTTGTGCCTTCCAGGCATTTTGAGGTCATCTGTTTCTTTCCGCACTTCAATTTCTTTGCTTTGGGCTTTGTGAGTGACTTGATCCCTATGCCCTGCTAGTTTTTTGGCCGGGATGACCCAGGCTTCTGACCATAAATTCGATGGCAAAGCCGGGCCCGTGGGAAGTGTTTCAGTCATTTTCTGCTGATTCACTTTTGAATTTCTTGGGCTGCTCCGGGGGTGGTGGAGGGCTGTCGGGCTCGGCTTGCCGGCTCAGCACTTCTGGAGCCTCACTTGCTCACCAATGAGGAAGTTGCAGGCGACCAGGAGAAACACAGACACTGGGGCGGAGCCGTGGTCAAGTCCTGGGCTGGGATGACTGGGGCAGGCTGACTTTCCTGACGACAAAAAGCCTTTTGTGCACGGGAATAAATGCGGAAGTCCCAGAGGAGCAGCGTCCCCAGCCTGCGTGTAGTAAGGTGCGCAGCCTGGCTGCCTCGGGGCGCAAAGCTCCTCGGACTTTTTACAGTTGCCCCGGGCGCACCCTGGTCGCACAAACCGGAAGGAGGGCACGGCGGGGACTGACCTGAAGGAGACTGAGCGTGCGGGCTCTGAGGCTGGGGAGCCTGGCCGCCGGCTCCTGTTGCTCTCTCCCCTGTAAGCAAGGAGCTGATGGAGTGGATGGGCTGAGAGCAGGGGCGAGTAGCACAGGTCAGAACTTCCACCGAGGGCGCTGCTCTGAGACATGGAGGACGGTGGTAACTCTGTGAACGGCAGTGATGTCCCGGAACCAGACAGCTCTGAAGCTGGGCCTGACATGGCTCAGTCGATCCTGAGCAAGTTCTCCGTGAAGTCCCTGTTTGGGTTGACGAGTAAATTGGAGCCTGCGAAGCCTGAAGAAGAGGACGTGGTGCTGAAAGCGTTCCACAGGGCAGTGGTGGATCCCACCCCGGGGCGGGATGATGCCAGCCGGGGTGGTTCGGATCTGCAGGAGGCAGAGGCTCAGGGACCCCCTGACCTCAGAAATGAAGGGAAGCCCGCGAGGGTGGAGGCAGAGATGGAGTCAGAGGGAAGTCAGAGGAAAGCAGGGGTTTCTCTCCCTGGTCAAGAGCTTCTTCCACTCACTGCCTTGAGCGCAGATGATGTCCTTTTGGTTCGTGGGACCCTCGTGAACACCACCAGTGATTCTGAGTCTGATGATGGTGGGCAGGAGCCAGAAGAGGGACGCCACACCAATGGTCCAAAGTCCCCTGGTATTGTTTTATCTGAGCCATCTGAGAAGCCCAAAGACAAGCCAGGAGACTGTGGGGAAAATATTGCCACTAGGGAAAGGGATGACGCAGAGCTGGGTGCAGAAGATCCTCAAGGGACTCCCCCTGAGAAACGTAGCAAACCAGAGCCTGGTGATGGTGGTCCTCAGACGGAGCACAGTCCCAACCAGGTACAAGCGGGAGAAGAAGGCTCCCAAGTTCTGCCTGTGGTAACGGACCAGAGCTTGAGTGCTAGTGTGACCGAGAACACCCCTTCTAAAAAAGAAGTCCCTGGAGAGAAGTCATTCCAGCTTCCAGCTTTTTTCAGTGGGCTGCGTGTGCTAAAAAAGGGGGCTCCAGCTGAGGGTGGGGAGACTATCACAGAAATTAAACCAAAGGATGGGGACTTGGCTTTGCTCAAACTGACCCAGCCTGTGCACAAGTCGTTAGTACAGGCAGTGCCACAGACAGTGAAGAAGACCCGGGAGAAAACGAGTGATCTGAAGGCCACTCCCACTCTCCTGGAGCAGCTCTCGCAGCTGCTCAGCATTGACATGCCCAGAGCCGAACTGAAGGCAGAAGACCCTGAGCCGCCCCGGGCAGAAGAGATGGGCTGCAGCGCTGCCCCGGAGAGCCAGAGCGGCCCCGGGGAAGCCCCAACCCAGGGCGGAGAGGTCAAGCCCAAGCCGCCAGAAACCGCCCTGGAGGCCTTTAAGGCCCTATTCATCCGTCCCCCCAAAAAGGGGACCACGGCTGATACCTCCGAGCTTGAAGCTCTCAAGCGCAAGATGAGGCATGAGAAGGAGTCGCTCAGAGCTGTGTTCGAACGGTCCAAGTCAAGGCCAGCGGATGGCCCTTCGGATTCCAAAAGCGTATGTAGAATGGGGTTTTGCATTTTGTCATAAAACGTGCTGCTGCTGTATTTCTTTTCGGGTTTCCTGTCGAAGTGAATCCCGTCAGCTATTGTTAATGACTGTCTTTTAGGTGAAAGATCATTATATTGAAGTTGCCCTTGTAAGGGGTATGGAGTTGGACAGAAGTGTTTTCTTTCTTCCTTATGTTTTTATGGATTGTTGTTAAGAGAGAGATATGTAAATATGTGCTGTCGGGAGAGGAGACCTGTCAGTCCAAGTTTAAACATTGACAGTAAATGTTCTCACAAAAACTAAGCTGTGTGAGGATGCGATGCATATGGAAACACAGCCCAGATTTCCTCACCGCTTAATTATATACCTTGGTGAGAATTATTGTTCCTTTATGCACACGCCTACTATTTGGTGGATGGAATACCTGTTTGTGATGTAATTTAAATGTTCCTTGTTGGTTACAAGGCATTCTGATTGAGCACTGGATCTATAATGAGACCTGAATTTAAATTCTAATAATGCCACTTACTGTTGGGGTGTGACCTGGATGATCTCTGAGCCTCAATCTCCTCGGGAAGAAAATACACAAATAACCCTCACTTTTTACGGTGGGTGTGAAGCTTAAGTGAAGTTCGTGTATGGTAACTATCTAGCTAACGAAAGCTGTTATTCAAAGAAAATTAATTCAGTATTTATAGTCTACCTGTCCAGTAGATTGTAAAGGTTCCTAAGGACGAAAAGTAGAATTTCTTGGTTCGTGTCAACTCAGAATACAATTATTCCCTTTTGTATATTTAATCAGTTAAAATGCTAAAAATTTTAAAGCCTTTGAAAAATTATTTTGAATTGTAGTTAAAAGCTAAGCCCAATGTAACACTTGCATAGTTGTAAAAATGAACTGATACAAATAGTGTGAATTTGAAAGCCATTTCACAGTTATTATTTTGATAGGAAAGAAAAAGAATGGAAATAGCAGTGCGGCGCACTCAGAGAATTGTCTCGGCCTACAGCTGATGTTCATGGAAAGTGCACAAGTAGTCATTATATCGTAAAGAATCTTGGGAAACAAGTGTCCCAGATTCCCAGATTTACAGGTGTTTGGGATACACTTGTAAACGTACCTGTACACGTACCTGATTGGAGTACCTTTCTATCTGTATCTTCAGCTCACAGTGTACTTGCACGTTTTTAAATAGTTACATGATAAGAGTCATCTACCAAGGGTTGTGGAATACTTGGCCTTGAGGGTGTTTTTACTGAAGCATAATCTGCACGTAACATTGTATTAGTGACAGGTGTGTGGCACTTGGGTGCATTGCACAACAATTACCGCACTAAGGCTCTTTGCCTTCTATCCCCATGCAGAATTACAAATTTCTTTTCTTGTGATGAGGACATTTAAAATTTACTTTATTAATAGCTTTCAAACTCACAACGCAGTATTACTGAACTATAGTTACCATGCTGTACATTGATTACACCTCTATGGCCTTGAGTGGTGTTTAATTTTCACCTCCACTGACCAGTCACTTTGCATTTCTGGGAAAGGATCATTGAGCACAATGTACAACTGGCTGCTAATATTAATTTGTATTAATTTTAGAGTGAGCATGTTTGTTTGGGGGAAAAAATTGGCTTTCGCCCTATTTCATGTAACTTCTTTTCTTTGCCCACTTTTTAAACAGCCTGACCACAGCCCCACTGAGCAGGACGACAGGACTCCTGGCAGACTCCAAGCTGTCTGGCCACCCCCAAAGACAAAGGACGCAGAAGAAAAAGTAGGATTGAAGTACACTGAAGCAGGTAATGCGAAAACGGGCCAGGTACCCAGCGTGGATCTGTTGCTGCTATGGCTTTTAGTTCTAATTCAGGAGACTCTCAAAATTAGAGTTTCTGTTTCATTATAAAGCGCAATACTGAAGGCTTTTCATTTTGGTTGTGCCTTTAAATGAACAGTTGAACACTTATCATTAAAGAATCTCTTCTAGATGAAAGGTGAATGCAGTGGAATGAATGAAGGGGGGCACGTGTGTAAAGTAGGAGACCCTTTGGGGAACCGATGGAGAAGGCAGATTACAAATTCCTCAGGAAGCAGGTGGTTGGCTCTCTCTAATGTGTGAGCTGGCAGGGTTTCTGGAAGAGGCAGAGTATGACTCTTTGGGGCTGTAATCTGATTTGTTGTTTGTCTTTGAGTAATGCTTTTGAGCTGCAGGAACCTTGTGCAGAGTGAACGTACAGATACCATATCAATTACTCTTTTGCTTTTGTCAGACAAAGCTTTAATTAATGCATGGCCATTTTTAAAGGAACCTAACTCTCTGGAAACCTTCCCAGGAGCTTTGCTTGAATATGTTTAAATGGCGTGGGAATGTAGCTACTTTTACTCTGTTAAATGAAAGGTTCACATGAAATTTTAAAAGGAATGAGGGGATAGTATATCTTACGTGTATATGTTTGTCTGCGTATGTCTGTAATGAAACCTCTGTCATCCTGATATTTGGAGGTTACCTGTATCAGCTTGCATTAGGTTGCCCAAAAAAATCTGTTTAGTTTTTTCTATACGATGTCTCTAGTAGTACTTAGTGGTCTTTAATTTCATTTGTAATAATTTTGTGAGATTGTATTGTGACAGCTGTCATATCAGCATGAATGTTTTAAAAACCATCTAAATTGGTGAATTTTTGTGCAGCCATTTTAACACTGAAGATGGAAGGAAATAGGCAATGTTTTGGCATATTATACTTTATTACTTCAAGAAAGTTAGGAATGCGACCGAAATGCGAAAAAAGGATCTGTGCAGTGTATGGAGAAGGTGCTGTGACTGGCTGAATGTGTTGAGCGTGATTTGCAAGGCTTCTTGGTACTATTGACATTGTGGCCAAATAATTCTTTTGCTGTGGGACTGTCTTATGCATTGGAAGATGTTTAGCAGCACCCCTGGCCTCTACCCACCAAATCAATAAACTTGTTGGTGAAAATGAAAAATGTGTCTTTTATTTTATGGAAAAAAACCTAGATGGACTTTTGGGCCAACCCAGTGTTTTGCCGGTTGTCTTAGGTACGTGTGCATATTAAGGTCAGTTCATCTGATAATAGAAAAGTTCTTCTTTCATTTCTACTCATTGATAGACATACGTGGATCGAGGTTTTGTTGATTTAGTAATATATGGGTTTTCTGCAGCATCATAAAATTACTTCAGCGACTGGGAACGCAGTGAATCTCAGTCGGCAACCTGATTGCCTTTGGCCTCCAGTGGCACGGCTGCACACTTCTGACTACCGCAAGATGTCAACTGCTTCACAGCATTTTTTTCCTGCAGTGCTTGACTTACGGAACGAAAACTATCGTATCCTTAGCGAATATGAACATAGCTGTTCCAGTTTTCTTGCTTATGTTTGAATTTCCAGAATGGAATGTATTTTATTTGCAATATTGAACCACATCCCAAATAATTTTTCTCATTATCTGGCCCGTTTTGAACAGTTAAAAGTGTTGCAGTTTGCTTTTAGCGAAAACCAGAACCCTGTGAGTTCTCATATTGGTGATCTTAGTCTCATCCCTGCCTGTGTATCTGGGCAATCTTCCTTGTGACTGGCTGAGTAGAGAAAGAAATACGTGGCAATAATATTTGGGGCATGTTTATGCTTCTAGTCGCCACTCCTCTTTCATTTCCAGAAGCTCAGAGGAGCACTGTAATTTACTTCGTCTGTGGCTTTCTCATTTTTTTCCCTTTAATATAAGGAAATGTGCTCTCAGAGATCTCTAAGGTGTTGGGTGAGATGGGGAAATGGAGAAGGCAGAGGCGAATAATGATAGTTCTCCTGGGTGGGCTCTGGTGGCAGTGTGTGGCACAGAGGGGGTGGCTGGCCCACCCTGGCTACTCCCATCTAGGCATCTAGGTCCCTGGCCGGTTCCCCTGAGTGGCAGTGCTATGGCTAAATTACCGGGCTCCTGCGCCTGGTGCTCAGTTTCTGTGGAGCGTTGTAGGTGTTCATTACTCTGTGGATACACTTTGGCAGCGGTGGGGTGGGGGAAGGAGTATCAAAGAAGAGTAAGATACCTCATGCCTCAGGAAACTTGTTTTTTTGCCCATTACTCAATGCTAGCATAGACTACTAGGCTTGCCATTTATTGCTCATCTTCAGGACATTAACATTTTCCTTGTTATTGTCTTAAACGCTGTTGTCGAGAAAACTGGAGGCTTAGAAGCATTTGGTTTATAACAACACACTCTGGGGTATTTTCACTGGTTTTCCTGCCTTAGGGAAGCACACAAAGTCTGCCACTCTATAGGAATCACAGAGACAGAAAAATTCAGTACAAAATATTTCAAGGTATTTGAAGTCTTTTCAAGGCTTTTATACCTTCGGTGCTTTTATTTTTCTCAGGGTGTATTATTCGCTAAATGCGTGGAACAGGAGGTCAGGGCTCTAGTCTTCATACTTCAGCTGTGCAGTAGCAGTTCTGCGCTGTTGACATCTAAGCCTGGCTCTTGGCAGAGATGGAAAAGAGATGGTGTTTTTCTCCGCCAGCGTCACACTGTCCTTATGCTGCCCCAGGCCACCTCGGACTTGCTGCTGCTTGGATTTCCCTCGATGTCGAATTCATCATTCAATGATCTTTTTTTCTCAGGACTTAAGATATCACCTAATGCTGTACACTTTTGTTCAGGATAAAAAGAAAAAGAGCTGGTATCAGAGAAACTGTCCCCTTAAGCTGCCGCTTCTTGAATCCTCTTAGCCAGGTGAGGGTAGGTAGCCTCTGTTGCCGGTGCCATTGCCAAGGATGCTCTCTTTGGCCATTTCCAAAGCCATCAGCATCGTCTGTAGCTGCTGACACCGTGACTACCTCGGCAGCTAAAGCCTTCGGCTCCCACCAGAGCCTCCGATGCCACCGTGCCCACCATCTAGGGAGGTTCTGCTGCCAGTCTCAGCTCCCAGAGCCTTGTTGATGTGCCAGTTGAAAGGAGCACCAGAACCTGCCGGGGCTGTCAGTCAGGGACGGTCACAGGTGCTGGGGTTGACCTCCACTGTTCAAAAAGGCCCCGGTGCGAACTCGCTGCTGTGCCTGAACGGCTGTGCTTTCCTCCATCGTTATCCGTGCGAGTCTGCCGTGTGTTTGGAACGCCCCACCGCACCTTTGAGTGAAGGGAGGACCCACCCCTCACCTTTTCCCTGGAATTGCGCTGGAGACCATCTGGGTGGCAGACCCCATGTTCTTCTCAGAATTGTCTTCTCCCCTCTGAGTCCAGGGGCTTGCTATGGAAACAAGCTTGTGGATGGTCTTGCTTTTTCAGAAGAAAATTTTTGGTGGACTCCTCACATCCTTAAATGGTTGGTCAACACATGGTGAGTCCTTGCCACTTGCCTGTGGAGCAGACCAGAGATACCTGGGTGCAGTGAACTGGATTAGCTTGTGAAGCTCAGGGCTAAGAGAAACCCGTTCACAGCAGAGTGAAAAGGGGTCTGTGAACAATGCAAGGGAGAAAAACGTCCAACTTTAAGTTCATGGCAAAAGCGATTTGTCTCATGAGAAATAGGTAACCAGCGTTCTATGCCTGTTCTAATACACTGTCCTGTGGGCACCGAGTTTGTACAAGGGTTAATAACTTACTCAAAGTCTTTAAAACAAAAAGCTAGAAAGTGTAGGCATCAGAGAATCATTGAATCACAGAGTTAACACAGGGGTAAACTTTTCATCTCAAACTTAACTGAAAGATTTTTCTAAACCACCGTAGGTCTCATTCTTCGTTTTGTGAAGTGTAAATGCACTTAGCCTTATTTTCCTTTAATTGCAGATATTACTGTATTGAGCAGGATCCTGTCAGGAACCGGGTAACACTCAAACTGGGTGATCTGACTGAGGGTTTATTAGAGTCTGTTTACAAAGGTGTGGTCAGGGTTTAGGAAAAGCGATAGGAATGGAGCAGTAGTCTGGGATTGGTAATGGTGAGAGGTTTTACAGCCCCATTCCTGAAGGGGCAAGGGTCAGAGAAGCTGTTGGGTGACCCAGAACTTCAGAGGGAGTCTGAGGCATATGGGAAACACTGCCGGACAGGAGCCCAGCAGGAGCAGGGGCCTTCCGTGGAGGCCTGCAGTGACCTCCTGGGGTGGGCCGGGGCCAGGGGGTGTAAGCGCCCTGACCCTCCTCTGCTCTGCCGTCTCCCACCGTCCCACCATCCGCACCATTGGCCAAACTCAAGGAGGCGTCAGAGGACTGGAAGCCAGTTTACGCCATGCTTCAGGCTAGGAAGTGTGGGCCAGAGTAGGGGGCTCAGGCTGAGAATAGATCTGGAGAGTCAGATAGAAGATGCCCAGCACAGGTACACTGCCAAGAGGGTCCAGGTGACAGAAGGTCCTCACGCCCCTCAGCCGGCCTGGGGGAGGATTGGCGTGCAGCTTGTCTCCCCACCCCCCCCCCACCCCGCCAGGGCTCTGTACAGCAGCACGAAGAAAGACTCCTGTTTTTCTGCCGTCCTGGGGAAGCCTTGCGTTTGCTACTCCCGCCAGCCCATGGAAAATCTAATGGCTCTCATTCAGAGCCTTGCTCTGTCTGGATATGTACTTCTCCTTAACGTAGAGGCTTTGTTCGCTGGTTCAGCAAACCTGCCATAAGTTTTAAATGTTTTTTGTATATAGCAAGATACAATAACACTTTGAAAATATCACCAAGCAAAAGAAGCTTTCTATGATCGTGTTCCATAGAGAAACCATTGCAACATTTTGCAGTATGATAGACCAACGTAAATTTAAGATGTAAAATTTTGTTTGATCACACTGTGCAGACTGTTTTTTTTAATTTGAAAACTTGACTATATTTGAATGACATTTGCTACATTTTAAAATGATTATATTTATAATTTTTTCCAGTTAATATAAGTAATATAATAATGGAAAAATAATGCTATAAATACTTTTGTTAATGTTTTCATTTTTATTTATGTTAGGATAAATTTCTTTTAGTGGAATTGCTAAATATAAGGGTAGATGCCTTTTTAAGTTTTTGTTGCATGTTAATAAATTGCCACAGTTGTTTTTCATACTGAATATCTTTAGACAAAGTTCAGCATTTCAGAACACTGAAATATTTTTCCTCTTTTTCGTTTGCTTTTAATTTTACTTGTAATTTCTGGCGTATATAAGTTTTAAATGTTTATGTAGTCATATCTACCCTCATTTTATTGTTTAACTCTTCTTTTGGCTTAAGAAAGACTTCCTGTGTTCAAAAACCATCTGTGTCTTCAAATTTCTTAAATGATTTCTTTCTACCTCTTCCTTTCTCCTCTCCTTCCTTCCATTTCCTATCAAAAATGAATTCTGGTGCATAGCCTTCGGCAGGGATCTAAGACAGCCTTTTTCCCTAAGCTGTTAATTTTACAACAGGCTTCTGGAATAATTAACCCTCTGTGTGCTGAGTTGGGGGCTGTTCCAGGCTTTCTGTTTTCTTTATCGCAGCGTGGTGACACACCTCGGAATCTGTCCAAGTTGTCATGCACCCTTTCTGAAAACTTGTTTTGGCCTTCCTCTTACTTATTCTTGTGGAACATTTTAGTTTATTTAGTTCAGTTTCAAAAGGATCTCTTGGGATTTTTATTGGGGTTACATTAATTTTTAAGTTAATGTGAAGGGAGATATGAAAATTGAGATCTTTAAAAGGCTTACTATTTCCACTAGGAACATAGCTTATTAAACTATTCAAATTTTCTTTTATGACTTTCAATGAAATATATGTATCTTCACTTTTAAATACATCTATTCCCAAGCATGCTATTTTTAAAAAATAAATACAATTAGTGAAGTTATCTTGAGATTTCTTTTTCTTAAAAGTCAAATGCATTCCTAAAAATATTGTGACTCAGGAAAGCCGGCTCTGGTTAGTGATTCTTAACATTCTGTGACAACTTTAAAAACCAAATGATGATAGAAAGCTATGGAAAAAGATGCTGCAGTTAATTTTGCATATATTTCAGACTCTCTCCCCACTAATGAAGTTAATGTTTGTGAGATTAAAATGGGGAACGGGCAGTGACTTAATCACCCGTAAAATGAGGGAGGAAAAAGTACAATGTAAAGCACTCATGTTTTCTGAAACAAGATGAGCTGTGTACATTTGGTTTCTCTCCCAATGCACACCTGGAAAAGTTCCTCTCTCCACTGTCTGCACCCGGCGCTGGCCTGGAGCCAGGGATGGCAGGTAGGCTGCCCTTCGGAGAGTGACACCGTGGGAAAGGGGGCCTGGCAGGGGCATTACGGTCATTGGAGGGAGCAAGGTGTCAAAGCATGTGGCCTCTCTTGGGGCCTCCTCACACCGCCCAGAACCTAGGAGTAGCTCAGGAACATCCTTATTTAGAGCGTTTTTGGGTCAGCTAGAGAAAGAACTCATCCCTCAACTTAGCAGACACCTGCCTATTTTCTGGTTTGTTTCTAATCTGGGTTCCTTGGTTATCAAGTGATAGAGCTGTTGGCCACCCTTCCTAGTGAGTCAGACATCCTTGCCTCACCAGCCAGGAAGAGCTATAAATATTTCGAAATATTTTACTGGCCTATTGTACTTCAAAAATTTTCTCCATTCCTAGCTAACAGGCTGCATTAGCCATGAATGGATTTTCCTTTAATGCCATGTGTCCAGACCGATTATCCTGTTTCTTCTTTCTCAGGCTGGGCGATGGGTTTGTGCATTGTACCTTTTATGGCCTCTGTGACATGTCACCTCACTTGCATGGAGTGATAATGACAGCACATACACTGGAAGCTGTACGGGCTAAAGACCAGGTGACCCTTGTGTTTTTGTGGCTGTAGAAAGAGGGTGTGCTGGGAACTGAGGGGGGGAGTGTGTTGGGCTTCCACTTACTGTGTAGCTGGGAGCCGTGGGGAGGAGATTGACTTCCTCAACACTGACGGGAGCTAAAGCTTGGTAACAAGCAGGGGGCACCCAAAATGTGGACTGGCAACTCATGAGTCAGCTTGTAGAAAATATTAGTAGAAGTCTTTGGCTCAGGGGAGTAGAAGCAAGAGAGTAATATGGTACAACTCCAGATTTCATAATTAAAAAAACTTAGAGCTGCAAACATCTTAGGAATCATTTAGTTCATCCTATTTATTTTATCGATGAGGGCCAGAGAGGTTATTACTTACTGAATGATGCACACAATTAATTGAAGAGCTGAGATTATCATTTGAAGAGAAGACTGCAGTTCCAAGTTGGGAGCAGTTGGAGAATGATGGACTTTTTTTATGCCGCTACACTGACATTTAAAGATCTCTCAAAGAGAGCACATAGGGATGGTAGTATTTAAGAATTATGTTAGTTATTTAAAAAATGGGAGCTGGGTGAGTCAATCTGAATAATAAGTAAGATGGTGTGTGTCTAGACAGGCTCACCAGACATGCCCTCAGAGATTAAGTAGGTCATTTCATGCTGGCTCACAAAAATAAAAAAGGGGAGTTTTGATGGTATTTTAAATGCTATCAAGGCTCACTTAAGCAACATAAAGCAAATAAAAATGCTTCTGGTTTGCACATTCCGGGTGTGGAGTAGCTGGTCCTAGGGTATGTCGTTATTCAGTGTCAGTAGATGATAGGAAACAGTTTTCCAAAGCGATGTATCAGTTTGTATTCCCACCACCAGTATATCACAGTGCCAGTTGCTCCAGGACTTTGTCAACATTCGGTGGGCGTGGCCTTTCTAATTCAAGCCATTCTGGTTTTGATGGCGTTTCCCCCATCAAGCCCTTTTCTCACACATTTATTGGCAGTTGGATATCCTCTTTTGAGAAACGCCTGTTCAAGTCACTTGTCCAATTTTAACAGGTCATCTATTTTTATTTGGAAGAGAAGTTCTCCTATGCTGGGTATAAGCCCTTGGGTTAATTGCATTGGAAGTATTTCTCCCACTCTGTGGGTGGTCTTTTCTCTTAATGGTGTCTTTTGATGAGCAGGAATTCTCACTTTTACTATACTCGATCTTGACATTATGGTAGGGTGTTTTGAGCCTTTTCCAAGTAATCTTTTCCCAACTCAGTCATGAAAATATTCTCTTAAATTATATTAAAAAGGCATTGGTGCACTTCATCTGCATATGGACCTACAGTGTTCTGGGCGTTAGTTATTGTGTATGAGTTGAGGTGACATCAAGTTTGTTGTCTCCATATCAGAGTAACCTAGAATTGTTTACTATAAAACCCAGGCTCCCTCCTGTGAAACTCTCCGTTGTGTTCCATGGATCTCTAGGCTGATCCAATCTTGTAAGATCTTAACCTTGTTGATGATTGTAACTCCGTGGTAAAAAATCTACCAGAGTGTCCTCCTACCCTGGTTATTCTCAGCCCTTTGTATTTCTACATAATTTTAGAATTCCTTTTTATCAATTTTGATGTTATTATTTTCATTGCATCAATATCTTTAACATACTGAGTTTTTAATTACATGAACATAGTGTATCTTTCCATAAATAAAATACTTATTTGAATGTAGTCTTTTCTCATTTTCTCAGAGTTTTATAATTTTCTTTGTAGAGGTTTTACACTATTTCCTTTATATTTAAATTTCTAAGTATTCTAAAATTTTTGATGCCATTGTGCATGTTTTTTTAAAATTCCATTTTCTGACTGTTTTGTTAAATAGAAAAATCAGTCTGTCTCTCTGATATTGACCTTGTATTCAACTTTGGATCTTGCCAACTAGCTACCACAGAGTTTTTTGTTTTTGTTTTATTTATTTTTTTAAATAAGGAGCTCTTTCCATGTCAACAGATATAGAACATTCTCATTCTATCTTGTTTTTTTAAATGTCTGCATAGTGGTCAATAAAATAGTAACCATATATTGATCTATCCCTTTACTTGATGGATCTTTTAATCACTTAGAATCTTTCACTGTTGCAAACAATGCTTTGATGAAATCATTGTACATCTATTTTGTGCATACTTGCAAATACTTTGATAGGATAGAGGCAGAATTGTGTTACAGTCCTTGCCCATTTTATCTGCTGGTAGATGATGCACAATTGCCCTCTCAAAGTATTGAACCAATTAATTCCAAACTAAAATAAAAATGTCCATTACTCACATTTTGCCAATATTCATTTAATTTATGCCAATCTAATGGTTAACAATTTTATATACTTGCTTAAATTTGTATTTCTCTGATACTGGCATAGTTGGGAATTTTGTTCATTTTATGTTCTTTTGTGACTTGCTTGCTGGTGTTCTTGGCGTTTTTGTAAATTGAGTCATTAGTCTTTATTCTTGTTGATTTGAAGAAACGTTTTATATATTAAGGAAAGTAGTCCTCTGTTGTGTATATTATAGTCTTAGTCTCCAGTTTGCTATGTCTTTTACTTCCTGCTGTCTTTCATTATATGGGAATTTTGTATTTCATGTAGTCATATCTTTTCTGGACTTGGTTTAAGGAAGTCTTTCCTAACCTAAATTTTAACGATATGTATATTTTAGCTAAAACATACACGTGTATGTTTATATTCCTTTTCGATCTAGAATTCGTTTTTGTGAGGGTGTACTAAGGGTGGCAGTGTGCTATAATGATTGGGGAGCTTGCCTGTGGGATCTGCTGTGATGGGTGGAGTCAAACTTTAGTCCTCAGCAGTTACTGAAGCCATGTCCACCTTTGTTGGGCAAGTCACTGGGCGAGCTAATCACCTATTCATGCCTTGTGTCCCTTACTTGCTTTTTGTTTTGAAAAATAAGGAAATGCTTTGTTTTCGGTATTCGATGAAATAATGCATTTAAAGACCTTAGCACAGTGCCTCGCACACTGTAAAATCAAAATAATATAAACTGCTATGAGTTTGTCTTCCCCAGAGAACTGCTTGTCCCAAATCTATTTGATAAATAGATCATTCTTACTCTGCAGATATGGAGTGCCAACTCTCGTGTATACAAATTCCCTTCTATGTGCTGATCTACTTCTGGATCCTTCAGTATCTTTGTTGAGATGTTCAGCTAGACCTAGTGGTAATTGCATGGCTTTGCAATTAATGTCATTTTAAAGTTATTCAAATATCTGGTAATTCAAATCACTTCAATTTTAAAAAATATTTTTTAAAGATTTTATTTATTTATATTTAGAGGGGAAGAAAGGAGAGAAGGAGAGAAATATCAATGTGTGGTTGCCTCTCGTGTGTCCCCTGCTGGGAACTGGCCTGCAACCCAGGCATGTGCCCTGACTGGGAATCGAACCGCAATCCTTTGGTTCGTAGGCCTGCACTCAATCCACTGAGCTACACCAGCCAGGGCTCAATTTTTTTTTAATGTTGTTTTGGTCACTGTGCACATAAACTCTTATATGTGAGCTTGAAAGTTAGTTTCTCAAGATCTGATCCCATCAGAATTACATTAAATTTTAGATCAACATGAAGAAGCCTGCTAATATGGAATCTTCCCATCCAGCAACATAATTTATTTCTCTACTATTCAGGATTTCTTTTATGTTCTTCTATAAAGCTGTACAGTTTTCTTCTTACACACTTAAATTAATTTCTGTGTATTTTATTATAAATGGGATTCATTTCCCATTTTAAACAGTTTAATGGTTTTTAATTGGTTTTATTGGTATAACAAAGTGATTAATTTTCATGTTTCTAATTCTGACTTTATACTCATTAGTTCTACTAGTTTTTCAGTTGAGAGCCTTGGATTTTGGGGAGGAGTAGATAGATCATAACAAGTTACGTGTTTTTTTTAATTGTAGTAAAATTTACATAACAAAATTTGCCAACTCAACCATTAAAATTTTTTTAAATATTTTATTTATTTACTTTTAGAGAGAGGGGAAGGTAAAGAGAAAGAGAGAGAGAAAAACAGCAACATGCTGAGAGACACATCAATTGGCCCCCTCTTGCACACCCCCAACCTGGGGACCTGGGCCACAATCCAGGCATGTGCCCCCAGGCATGTGCCCCCAAAAGAACCAGCGACCTTTTGGTTTGCAGGCTGGTGCTCAACCCACTGAGCCACACCAGCCATGGCACAATTAAAATTTTTGTCACTTCACTCATAAGCATTTATTCACACGTCGCATATGTAGTGCATAATGATTTTCATAGTAGGTGAATGGGTGTTAGCCATTTCTGAGTCCAGTCCAGTCATGTTAAGAGTATTCATGTTGTGTGGCGGATCTCCAGAACTCTTTGTTCTTGTAAAACTGAAAGTATACCTGTGGAGGACAGACTACTCCATGGGGTGACTTCTCAGGCCTGACCAGTGAGATCCAGGCCAGAACAGAGACTGCTTCCTGAAAATCTGCTCAGAGACTCTCTGAGTGCCCCCTCCCCGTGCCCCCTCCCTCCTGCCTCCAGCGTGCTGGTTTCCAGACAGGCCCTTGCCCTTCCAGGGGCAAGCATGTGAGGTCCATCCTTCCCGGTTCTGTAGAATTGGTTAGCACCTGCCATACAGCATGGAAGATATCCATGTAGTCTTGTCACTCAAGATGTGCCTGGGAGGGAAAGTCCCTTAATAAACTCTTGACAGAATGATGAAGTTGTCAGCCTCCTTCTGTGGTCTCTTAGCCTGGGAGGTTACACAAACAATACGCATTAAACAACCCCCCACTTCTTCCCTTCCCCCAGACTCTGGCAACCACCATTCTGTTCAATACTTTCTGTTTCTCTGCATTTGGCTGCTTTAGGTACTGCGTATCTGTTAGGTCCCCCCTTATCTGTGGGGGCTGTGTTTCAGGACCCTCAGTGGATGCCTGAACCTGGGGATAGTACTGAACGGTATATACACTTGGTTTTTCTTCTTTTTTTAAATTATTTTTTTAAAGATTTTATTATTTATCTTTAGAGGGGAAGGGAAGGAGAGAGGGAGAGAAATATCAATGTGTGGTTGCCTCTCCTGCGTGCTCTGCTGGGAACTGTCCTGCAACCCAGGCATGTGCCCTGACTGGGAATCAAACCATGATCCTTTGGTTTGCAGGCCTGCACTCAATCCACTGAGCTACACCAGCCAGGGCCTGGTTTTTCTTATACTTATGTATCCGTGATACAGTTTAATTTATAAATTAAGCCCAGTAAGATTAACAATAACTAATAATAAAATAGAACAATTATAACAACATGCTTTAATAAAAGTTTTTGCGGGACTTTGGGGCCATTATTACGTAGAATAAGCTTTACTCGAACACAAGCGCTGTGATACCGTATCAGGGGAATGTGCTGGATGAAGGAATGATTCATGCCCTGGAGGAGATGGAACGGATGCCATGACATTTCATCACGCTGCTCAGAAGGGCATGCCATTTAAAAGTTACAAATCGTTTATTTCTGGAGTTTTTTATTTTATGTTTTCAGACCTTGGTCGACCACTTGGGTAGCTGAAACCATGGGATGTGGAGCCGTGGGTAAGGGCCCACCACTGTGAGTGGAATTGTACAGCATTCGACTGGCTCATTTCACCCAGCATAACACCCTCAAGACTCATTCGTGTGTCAGTCTCCTTTATAAGGCTGAATACTGTTCAGCTGTGCATATGTATCTGTTTATCTGCTCAAGTGTCGATGCGTACTTTGGCTGCTTCCACTTTTTGATTATCATGAATGATAATAGGTTTACAGATATGGACACCATGAGACCCTGCTTTTGAGTGGGGTGGCTAGATCTTATGGTAACGCTATTTTTTATTTTTTATTTTTTTTTGAGGAAACTCCGTGCTGTTTTCCGTAATGTCTGTGCCATTTTATGGCACAGAGGAACTGCTCACAGGTTCCAGTTCCTCCATACCCTTGCCACCACTCGTTATTTTCTGGTGTTTTTCTTTTTGCTAGTTTGCTTAACAGTAGCATCTCATTGTGCTTTTGATTTTCATTTCCCTACTGATGAGTGATGTTGAGCATCTTTTCTTGTGCTTATTGGCCACTTGTGTGTCTTCTTTGGAGTTACGTTTTGTACACTCAAATCCTTTGCCCATTTTTGATCAGGTTTTCAACAGAAAATAAAACACAGATTGTTACCTCTCTTTTTACTAATCCTTTTCTACTGCCTAGGACCTCCAAAACAAAGCTGGAAAAGTAGTGAATCGTAGACATTCCTGTGTGATTTTCGATTTTATAGGCTTCCTCCTAACGTTTTCTGGTTAAGCGCATCGGTCAGAGGTTTTTGATCAGTAACCAACCCTTTATCAGGTTAAGGAGCACTTTTATACACCTGGGCTGCTAAGTGTCGGCGTCACAAAGAGTGGTTTGGTTGTGATATAGTGGGGGTGTATTTGTTAAAATGACTGTGTGATGCATGTGGTTTTCTTTGACCTGATCACCTAGCGATTACATTTTAGATTTATTAGTGTAGAACCATCTCTTCATTTTTGAGGTAAACCTATTTTGTCATGATGAAATGCTAGATTTGATTTACTAACTTTTCTGGTCAGTTTAAACAGGAAGAAGTCTTAGCCAGAAAGAACGAATCTGGTGAATTTAAGATAAGGGAAACTGAAGGAAATTATGGAGACGTCTTCTATCTTTTAAGTAGCAACATAGGCCGTGACTGCCCAGCAGAGCAGTAGATTTGTTAAAATAGGAAAGACAGCCAAATGGGTTTCAGATCTGCCCTGCGTTCCTGTGTGTTTTTCCCCCCCTTAATGTTCAGGCTCCTTTGGTATACCACCAACCAAGATGAGCAGAAGTGAACTTTGGGGAAAAAAAGCTGCCATTGTGTGCCGAGCTGCATGGCAGGGCTAGGGTGGACTCCTAGGGGATTTCCCTTGACTTAGAACACACATTCTACCTTGTTTTGTACTCTTAGAAGTGGCAGGTAAGTGGCCATGACAGCAGAGTTACTGATGCGCCTAGATTATCTCTAACTCTTATTTAGTAATATCTAGCACATTATTAGTATCTAATTTATTATCATTATTCCATTATTACAAATAATAATATGTTTGTCTATTCCACTAACAAATATTTACTGAGCATCTACATTGTGTGATAGGTGTTTAGAATACAAAGGTAAATAAGATAAGATCCTTGCACTCAAGGAGCTCATGGTTCCGTCTTGGGTTTTTGTTGTTGCTGTTTTGGCTGTGGGGGGGTGTGGGTAGGTGGTAGAGAGTAGGGTGGGAGAGAGGTAAACTATACACTAGTAAGTGCAATAAAACATTCTAATTCTCTCATTGAAGAATGCATGGCTTGTAGTAGAAAACAAAGGAGAGTCCGGTCAATCCTGTCTGGAGGAAACAGGACAGGCCTCCTGAGCAGGCTTGGGAAACAGCAGGCTGGGTGACTCGGGTGGAGGAAAGGCAGACCAAACATGCAGAGTACAGACAGTCTGGCTTGTGTGAAGAATCACAAGGAGTTTGTTATGATTGATAAGGGACAAGGGAAATGGTACGCAAGGGCCGTTAATGCCTGTTGGCTTGGAGAAGGGTGCTCTTTGGGGGAGAGAAATTACATGGCCTGCTGTGATGAGGACCGTGGGGTACAGACAGTGCCAAGGAGCCACTGGAAGGTTTTAGGCAGGGGAATGACGGGACCAAATACGGGTTTTGTAAGACTGCTGACGAGGTATGAAGGATGGTTACGGATCTGGGAGTGAGGCGAGCGGCTCCTTGGGAAAGTAGGAAGACCAGTTTGGAGTTCCTGTAGTGGTCCAGAGAGTAGATTATAGGGACAATCAAGGATCTATTTTCTTGTGAACAAATACATTGAAAAATCTTTATTCATGATACTGGAATTTGAGTTCATAAAAATCAGTAGATACTTGGTTTTCATTTTAGGTGATGGCTTAATACCTCTTGCTAAACCTATTTCCAGGTCTATTAGAAAAATAAAATAAGATAATTCAAATTTAAACTCATTTCTTTGTTTAACCTGGAATGAATGTGGGACTTAATAGTGATATATATTAGTCTTCATGATGTTTATGGATTACCCGATTTGTGGATAAAATGTGTGTTCAGCTCTAGGTCGATTTGCCTGAAATGAACTCACATAAAACCAGCTGTCTAACAGCAGCTTACCTGCATTAATATCATCAACACCGTGTTTCTATGAATTGTCACGTCTGCAACAGTCCAACAAAACCACCTGCAGCCGTTGCACCAGGGTCTCTCTCTGCCGAGCCACGTGCTTTCTAAGGGCATCAGCTGCTGCTTTCTAGCCACAACACCCACATCGTCCTCTTCAAACTGGGTAAACTTTTACCTCTGCCTTGTTATCTTGCAAGCCCTGCCCAACTTCCCCTCAGTTCTAGCATCGCTTCTTTCATCAAGCCTTTGACTATCTCATCCTCTCATGAGCTTTTCTGAATTTCTTGGCCACCAGATACTGCCTAGGAGAGATCTTTTAGTGTTGAATTTTTATTCACATAAAATGCGTTATATGTTTCTTTTATCACCCAAATTTAGTCTTCCTCGGTGTTCAGTGAGGGGAAATAATCTCGGGAGTCTGTTACAAGTCAGGTATCTAGAGTGGGGTCCATGAATATGCCTTTTTAACAAGATACGAGGGCATTTTGGATATGGTGCTAAGTCAGCAGTCTTCAAACTGGGGGGTGCAGAAGGACCCTCCAGGGGGTACAGTGGAGGCAAGAATAATTTTTAGCAAATTACTTTTCAGATCCTCCTCTTCCATTAGTGCTCTGAATTTAAATGGACTGTTCACCCAGTTTATAAAGGAAAGGCGTAAGACTCACCCATTCCAAATTTTTCTATGCATTTTTTGGGTGTGAAAACATTCAGAGTGTCAAAGAAAGGATAATTCTAAATAATGGTATCTGGGAAGCCTTCTTTATCAGAGCACACACAAAAAAAGTCTGTCTCATCCTTTCCAATAAGAGATATATTCCTGGTTAAATTTTAATGCTTAATAATTATCACATTTTAATGTGTTATTTCCACAGGTTAGGAACTAATGAAAATAATGACAGCTCAGTCCAGAAGTAAACCTAAAATTAAATTCTTGTGATCCTGGAGAATTTTTAAAAATCAAATTATTTTTGTATTTGCATTCCATGGAAATTATGAGAAGAGGGTAAATAATAATAGGCACCCTAGCATAAAACTGTACTACTTTTGGATGACTTCTGTGAAAAATGAAATTGAAATGTTTTAAAAGATGGAAAGGAAGTATGTGGAATTTCTGAATGTTAAAGCAGAGTTTGCTCACAGGCGTTTTAGAGATACGGCTGAGCTGCAAATCACCATGTTCATAGATTTCATTGACTACATTTAACAGAATGTCAAAGTCAACTAACAATGGGTGGATGAAAGGAGGAAAGGGAGAAAGGAAGAAAAAAAATATGCACAAACATTGAATCATTATTTGTAAAAAAAACCACAAACCAAAACTCCCTAAATATCTACAAAAAGGGACTAATTATGGCATATTCATGCAGTAAAATACTATTCAGCTATAAACTCAAAAAGCAATTTTTTATATAGTGATATGGAAAGTTTGACAAGGTGGTCGTGTGTGTAGGAGTGTACACGTGCACATTTAAAAACTTCTCTGGGTTGATACGGGAGAAGCTGCCAGCCTGGCTTCTGGGGGGAGAGCTGGGGAGTGGCAGCAGAGGGGGGAGAGGAACGTTTTTAGTGTTCACCTTTGTTATCTTTTGAACTTGAACCACAGGGGCAGTACATATTTTTTAAAATAAATTTAAGTTTAAGGTGATATGTAAAAAACATAATACTAGTGTAATGGCGTTGTTTTGAAGGTGTTGGTATTCAAAAATTCCCCAGAGTTTGTTCTTTGCAACTACTTAAACTGGTAATAAAAAATTTTATGTGTCAATTTTAAAATGCGTGAGGCGGGTATTATTTTTTAGAAAAGTTCTAGTGGGTGCATGAACAAAAGGGTTTGAGTAACACTGTTCCAGTTCACTCCTTGAACGGACTGCGTTGGAGTCACCTGCGATCATGGGAAAGACGTAAATTACTGTGCCTCAGCAGGAATGATGATGCGGGTGATGATAGCTGACATTTATTTAGCTCTGTGCCTCAGAGCAAGTGAAAGTGACAGGTTTATTTCTACACAGCGTGCCAACTCTGTTTGTCTGTCCCGAGGGCATGGCAAAGCTCCCTTCCCTGTGGCTTGCTGCCTGGTTTTCGGTGCCTATAAACTGGAGCACGAGGTTACAAAGGACACAGCCAATTCCCTGGGCAGGAGCCTGCTCAGGCACTCGCTTCCCTCCCTTCCTTCCCCTGTGCCCGTGGGTGGAGTCAGCCTGTCTTGGTAGGGTCTTTAGAGAAGTCGCTGGGCTTCCATACTCTCCCCTTCAACCCTTCACACCCTCTTTGCCCCCCTCACTCAAAGCCAGATCAGCTGTGGGGAGCTGCAGGGAGAGTGTCAAAAAGTCCATGTCTCTACCAGGAACAAAGAGATTCTGTCCTGCTGCGCCGTACCTGGAAAACCGACTGGCTTCTGTGTCTGGGGCCTGAGCTGATCTTCCAGGACAAGTGAGACTGGTTCCATGTCAGCAAGACAGGAGTGTGGCTTCTGTCTTACTTTATTTCATAATTTCATTACGGATCAGAAATAAGTCTTTTACTGCAGAGTTCAAAGTCATTTCAAAAAACAGATATTGATGGTTACAACCTTGGACAGTTGGATGGGATGTAGGTAAAGGAACAGAAGGGAATCCAGCCAAATACTGGCAGTGATGTTGCTTAGAGCAGTGGATTTTCCTTTGTTTCTTAAATTGTAATTTCTAAATAGAAGCACGCTTATATTGCTTGACATTTAGAAGTCTTTTCTAAATTAATTGTCTTTTCTGAGAGAGAAAATACTGGGCCTTCATAAATGGTACAGATGGATGCTCTGTCAATATGCTAAAGAAGATATTTCCGTATCTCGCTGATAATAACCCCGGTAATGAACACTGTGTTTTACATCTGCCAAGTTCTAGGGAAATGAACTGAATGCTATACATGGCTTAAATAATTAAATTATCTTTATTATAATGCTACGAGGTAAATAATTATTCATATTTTGCTAGAGAGGATACTGAAACTGAGAAAAGTTATATACTTTTCTTATACTTTATATAGCTGGTAATGAAGAAGCCAATATTGGAACCTTGCTAGTTTGCTCCAGAATCAGTTTTGTACCATTAAACTTATAGACATGTCAGCTCAGACCTGCTCACACCATGCTATGTTCTTTCACAGTAAATATAGGGACATTTCTAAGAATTAAAATGAGGATTCACTTTGGAGTAAATGGAAAGGAATAAATATTGAATATGTAGCAATGATGAATGAATAAAATCTTACAGTGTGTGCTAATAGAATTGTGCTGGAGGAATTATTTCACATAATAGGCACTCAGCCATAATTTTATTTGAAATGCATACATTTATTTAAGTGAGGTTACATAAGCACCTTCTACTTGCCAGGCTGTGTTCTAGGCATTTGAAATACATCAGTGAGTCAAGGCAGAGAACCTCCTGCCTTTCAGGAGCTTGCCTTCTATGGGTGGGTTCCCTGCAGGGAAGGGTGATAGTGCTAAACACAGGTGATAGAGAAGCACGAGGTCTGTCCGGGAAAGGTCCAGTCATTGTTGATATAACAGGAATAGTCTGCAGGACATCGATGTAACCTGGCAGCCAAGGAGAGTGGACTGGAATGTGCATGCGTGAACAATGACAACTTCACCGTACTTGTCAGCGGGGGTTGTACACGCCATTGAGTGAGCATGTGCACTGTGTGGCCATCACATTCAAAGTGACTGAGCCAGTAGAGCAATGAATCTGCATCAAATTTTGCGTTAAGCTTGAATATTCCTCCACATGGAAACTATTTGGATGATTCAGAAGGCTTTCAGGGATGATGCCATGAGAGCAGCACAAATAAAAGTGTGGCACAGATTTTTCAAAGGTGATTAAGAATCTGTTGAAAATTATCCCCATGCTGGAAGGCCTGCCATACACAGAGCACCTGAGAATGTTGAATGTATATGGGCTGCAATCAACAAATATCAGTGACTGACCATGTGAGAACTAGAAGCTGATCTGGGGATTCCAAAAGCAACTGTGTCAGAGATTTTGATGCAGGATCTTGGCTTGAAACGTGATGTGGCAAAATTCATTTCATGGCTTCTGCTACCAGAGGAGAAGGAACATCATGCTGCAGTTGGGAAAACTATGTGAGGTTCCAAGGTACCTACTTTGAAGGGGACTGAGGCATCATTGTCCTATGTACAATATTTCTTATATCTTCAATAAATATTCCTTTTTCATAGTACACAGCTGGATACTTTTTAGACATACCTTCATATAGTAAATAAATTGTATGATGTCTTTATTAGATGGTGATAAATGCTGTGGAAAAGAAAACCCAGGTGAGAGGTGTTGGGATTGTGGTGGAAGGGTTGGTTACAGTTAAATAGGGTGGTTAGGGTAGGACTCATTGAGAAGATGACGTTTGAGCAAAGAATAAGAAAAGAGAAAGCGATAAGGAAATGCAGGGAAAGGGACCAGCCAGTGTAAAGCCTCTAAGTACAAACTGTGTGTGGTATGGTCTGTTTTAACTGGACCAGCTAAGCAATTAGCCAGGAGAGAAGGTTCCAGAAGTAACGCAGACCCAGAGGTTCTTAACTTGGAGTCTGAGGACCTCTGTGGGGTCCAAAACTAGAACTTAGGGGTCTATTAATTTGGATGGGAAAATTATTATTTTTAATAATATATAAATTATATCTGACTGAAATTTAACATTTGTTTCCATTAGAATGAAGGCCACAAACTTCAATAACTTAATAAAATCTATGACTTTGTCAGAAGTCATAGATGTTGTATGTCATAGTTGTTACAGATGCTGGTAATGTTCATCACCACATCACATCAAAGTTATGTTAGTAATTAGACCTGCCACTACATCTTGTTATTTAAGGTATTAATAAAGGAGTACATTTTACTAAATCACATAAAAACTATTTTGACAGCTGAGATGATTTCTTTAATAATCTATTGTATTTTACCTTGTACATTTAAAAATACTCTTTTGAGAGGGGTCCATAGATATTGCCAACTGCTAACTGGGTCCACGGCACAAAAGGACGAAGGAATCCTTGGTGGGCATCATTGTAGGCCAATATAGGGGATTGTTTGGTGTTGGCCTTTGTACTGAGAGTGAAATCAGGAGCTGTTAAGAGAATTTTGAGCAGAGGGATGACATGTTTGTTCTTGTGTTTGGAAAAGCTCACTCTGGCTGCTGTGTTTGACTAGAGGTTGGGGGTGAGATGGAGGTGGGAGGGTGCGGAAGCAGGAGGACCCAGGGTCACCGTTGTTAGGGCATTATTATGGTGTCCAGGAAAAAGATTGAACTTGCTCAAGAGATGGTGGCTTGAGCTGTGGTTGCAACAATGGCAGAAGTAAAAAGTGATCAGGTTCTGGATTTATTCAGAGGTAGAACCATTGGGATTTCCTGATAGATTGGACATCTGGGATGATGTCAGGACTTATGAGTTGAGCAATGGAAGGGTGGAATTGCCATATACTGGAGGAGAAGAAGAGTGGGGTGGGAACATGTGTGTTGGACAACAATCAGGCATTGTTTCTGATCTGTGACTCTTGAGGTGTGGATTTCACTTGCATAAGGAAGTGTTAGCAGGCATTTGGATAAGATGAGTGAGAAGCTGGGGAAGAGGACTTCTGAGCCCTACGTATACACTGGGGAGTCCTTTGCACATGTAAAAGTTGGTTTTTAAATCTGAGTCTGGATGAAATACTGAGTATAGAGAGAGAAGAGGATCCAGGACTAACCACAGGGAACTCCAACAGGAAGAGATTGAGGTGAAGAGGAGAAAGCAGCAAAGTAAACCAAGAAAGAGCACCTAGTAAGGTAGCAGGAAAACCAAGAGATTGTGGAGTTCTGGATTCTGTATGAAAAACAAAAAAGGTGTATCAGGGAGGGAGGGACTGTATCAAATGCTAGAGAAGGTAAAATAAGGACTGAGAATTAACCATTGGATTTAGAAGCAGGGAGCATATGGTGGATACTAGTAGATTGGAGCAAAAATCTAATTTGGAGTGACTTTTAGAGATCATATGTGGACAACTTGTTTGAGAAGTTTTATTGCAAAGGAACAAAATTGGGGTAGTTACTGGTAGGGCAATTGGATCAAAGGGAAAGGTTCATTTTGCTGTAATTAAGATGGGAAAAGTCGTATTTATTATGCCAGAGACCAGGTTCTGGTAGAAACGGGCAATTTGATGTAGGAAGAGGGAAGACTTCCCGGAGTGATCTCTATAAGAATGTGAGTAGCATGGAGGGGTTGGCTTTGATCAGAGCATGAAAAGTCACCTCTAGGAATATTGTAGATTCAAGGATAGAGAATGGGGGTATCAGTGCTGGGGTGTGGGAAGATGTGGAAGTTCTTCAGTTTTGTCAGTGAAATAGGAAGCAAAGTTATCAGTTGAGAGTGAAGATGAAACAATAATCATGGTAATGACAGCTGAAAAAATATATTACCTTTTATTTATTTTCATTCTCACCTGAGTATATTTTTTATTGCTTTTGGAGAGAGAGGAAGGGAGAGAGAGAAACAATTACACACGAGAGAAGTATCAACTGGCTGCCTCCCATATACATCCCAAATGGGGATCGAACCCACAACCTTGGCATATGCCCTAATCAGGAATCACACCTGCAACCCTTCCGTTACAGGATGACTGAGCCCCACTGGCCAGGGCTGAAAATATATAGTATATACCTATGTGCCGGGCACCGCTCTAAGCACTGTACAAATATTACCTCTCATCTTCACAACAAGCTTGTTAGGTAAGAATCGTCATTATCACCAGTTACAGACGAGTAAACAGAGACACGGGAGGTGACATAACCCAACTCAGTTCCCACTCTGTAAAAGTGGCAGAGCTAGGATTTGAACCAGGCCTCCTGGGTCCAGAGTCTGTGCTGTCAATCATGATGATACCTATTCCCAAACTGACCTTCTAAAAGGTAGTACCAATTTTTCTCTCTTAACCAATGACCCTCTGTCCTACAAAATGGAATACTCTAGTGTCTGCCTCTGCCTCTGAGGGTTAGAAAAAGTGAAGAAAAATAAATACTTAGCACAATGCTTGGTTCATAGAAGATAGTCAATAAATGTTAATACTAACAATAGTTCTAATGGCAGTAATTTTTTATTGTTAATGATGATGTTAACACATCATGATTCTACTTACTGCTTTTTTAGACAACACTGGATTTCTGGATTTAAAAATGTTTTCCAATAGAGGGACAAAGTGGTATCTTTTATGCTTTGTAAATATTTCTTTAATCACCGACAGGATTAAACATCGGTTCCTATGTCTATAGGACATGGAAATAGTGACACCGGCTTTGTTTTTCTGTGATATCTGTTACCGCGGTAACTAAGGCAGTGAGCTGTAAAGGGAGTGTATGATTTTCATGAGCCTGGCCCCAGTTTGCAGGTTATGAGCGCCAAAGGGATCGGAGCAGCCTGAGGCTTCATAATCTGACAGCTGGATGCATCTGGTGCTCATTCAGCTGTGAATGCAGCTCCAGGAGCAGCCGTCGTGAAGTGAAGCACGTGATGACAGCTGGAAGAAGGGGAGGAGTAAATATAGCTAAAGATGAATGAATACGGTAATGGCCACGTGGAAAAAACCTGTGGCGGTATGGGGATGTGTTGGTGCCACGAGCAGTGAATTTCAGGAAACCACCAATTGGGGCAGATCCTCTGGAGGGGCTGGGGCCTGAGTCAGATCTGCACCGTGGAACACCCGTCTTCTCTGAGCAAGGCCATGTCCTCAGGCTGCGTGAGCAGCAGATCCTCTGCGATGCTGGCTTCTTCCCACAGTGAATGTGGAAAGCTCGGGTTAGCGTATCCTGATGGTTTTTTGTCCTCCTCACTGAATATGCATTGAGCTGGGATGGTGTGGTGTAGACTTCGGGTTCTAACCTGGTCACTATTCCTTATTACCTGTGCGAACATGGGCAAGTACTTCACTTCACTGGGGCCTGTTTTCTTAGCTCCAATATAGGGGTGGTAATAACAATACTTCTCACATAAAATGTTTATGAGCATTAAATGAGTTAATAATTTATTTTATCTAACGTACAATGCACATTTTCCACATTTGAAATTATGGTGTGTTTTACAACTGATGACATTTTACAACTATAATTGGCAGAATTTTTTTCTTATATAAATAAAGACTATACATATAAATGCTGATGCATCTTAGAAATCAAGGTGTTGTGTAATTGAGGAAATATGTTATTAATAAAGTATTAAACATGATTTGGTAGTAAAAAATGCTTCATAAGTGTTAGTCATCATTAGTTTTACAATCACAACCAGATTCTAAAGGCCCCGCTAAACCCAAAAAGATAGATTTATGGCAAACCCCTTATCCTTATACTGGGAGAGTTCTTTAAAGCAAAATAAAAATCCCAATAAGAGTCAGTACATATATTCATAAAGAGTCACATGACTGTTGGTTCTTTGGGGCTTCAGGGGTTATCATGTGACTTGCAAGGTTACCTTTTCTTACGGCTCTTACCATTGACATCCCAGGTCCAGGTCCCACCTCTGCTTTCATCTATGACCATGTGGACAACCTATTTCCAATCCTGGTCTCCTCCCCCTTCCAGTAGTATTCTTTTCTATTTCAGTCACCTCATACCTTGTGTCTACATCCTAGACCTTGTATTTACTCAAGAGAGCTTTAATTCTGAAATGATAAATTGTAACATCCAGTTTCTGTCCACCACTTTGAAGCAGACACCGGCCAGCAGTGTCTGCATCATTATGGATGAATTAAAACATACACACAGACTACCGAGTCTGGTGGAGGAATAAGGATGACAGCATGGCTTTTCTCTCAAGAGGAGCAAAAGCTGTGGCCTCCGCCATGACAGGCCTTTATTCTATTATCTCCTTACATTCCAAGATGGTTCTCCTTCACTATCCCCAGGTTACAACAAAGGAGCCAAGGCTCCTCATTACATCACAGAAGAAGGATATGAGCAAATGAATAGGCAGCCAGTTACACTGGACCTGCAAGGTACTTGCAGGGTGAGGGGGTTTCAGCAAAGAGCAGATCTCAGAACAGCCTAGGTGTATTGCAAATCTAACTACCCACTCGAGAACCTATCTGTGGGCGTGGGTGCTGTGCATCTCTGAGTGGGAGCTGGGCCCACGCCATGCAGAGGGGTCTGCCACACCACTTTCCATCTTTCTCCCTGAGCTCTCCAAAACCACAGGTCCCTTTTCTTGCCCAGGGACTTGACTCCAGACATCTTTCTCCCTGTCTGTTAACCACTTCCTGTCTTCACTTCCTTCTTACGACAGTGAGATTCTGTGATATATCTATTCCTTCAGAAACGTTCTTGATCATGTTCTTCATTTCTTTACCCCCTCTCCACCTGGAGCAGCCATCCTACAAAACCCCAGCCTTGGAGCTATCCAAGCCTTTGCCTCCTGCCTGGCCTCCAGCTGGAGAAGGTACTGGACAATAGGACACAGCTGTCCAGGATCTGCCACTGCAACTTGTGGTGTCTAATTCCAAATGGGCCCTGCACTCTGCCCACCCACCCTGATATGTGTTCCTAGTCTGCGCTGTGCGGTTCGGAGCAGCTGCTTTTTCAGCTAATATTCCACTGCCTTGGGATTTCTGGTTCTTTTCTGCTCCCTTTACTCTGAACATTTGACCTCAATTAAAAGCCATAAAGAGGCTTCAAAGTGTGGTGGGAAAGCTGTTAGGAGTAGTCAGGAAATGTGCACTGTGCTGAACAGTCATGAGATTCTTTTTGTCCTCTTCTAGTCCTAAAATGTGCTCTCCCTTCGGTATTTATTGTCTGAGGTTCTCTGTGCTGTAAAGCAGTCAAGTCGTTTTACTTGAGTATTCGTTTCTCCCTGTGTTCTTTGAGGGAGGGGCGCTGGCCTAAGTGACATCCGAGAGTCTATCTTTGAGATTCTGTGATTTTATGATTTAAGTATGTTTTTTCCAAACTAGTTTAATTTTCAGATAGAGACGAGTTCTGGTAATGTTACTCTTTAGGTAAAACAGGAACTTTCTCACTTATCATAGAAACCTGTGAGGCATGTTTCCTTTTGATATGACAAATTTATACTTTTTAATTTTATTATTTTTGTACTAATGAAAATGACTTCTTATGGTTTGACCAATCATTTTGTCAATAGGAAGAAGGAGAAACTTAAGAGTGTCCTATTTATGTAATAGAGTTGATCAGGCTTTGCTGGGAGCCTCTGACTGGGGTTCTAGGGAAGAAGGATGTGTTTCCTGACCAGGTTCCACTCTGAAGAGTGGCTCAGGTGTGTCGGCCAGCAGTGCCTGGAGCTTTGCTGCCAGACCAAGCTGAATGTGTCTATGAAACGAGCTGATACCCTGCCCTGGCCAGGTAGCTCAGTTGGTTGGAGCATCATCCCATTGTACATCAAAAGGTTGCAGGTTAGATCTCTAGTCAGGGCACATACCTAGGTTTTGGGTTCCATCCCTGGTCAGGGAGCACTTGGAAGACAACCAATTGATGTTTCTTACTCTCTCTCTCAAGTCAACAAACATGTCTCTGGTGAGGATTTAAAAAAAGAAAGAAAGAAAGAAAGGAGCCGATAGCCTTCACGGGTTCCCTAAGTTGACCATTTCTAAAACTATAATCTGGCAGGTGATGTTGGGGTTTGCTGGCAAAATAGGATTGCCCCAAAGATCTTGCCATTTCTTTTTTTCATCTGCAGTTCCTTCTGCATATTTGCAACATTTGAACATTTATTTCCGATTCTGAGATTTCAGAAGAACTGCAGTGGGGCAAGGAAGAACCCATGTCCTGTGCATAAACTCTTGGCTCAACACAATTAGCCTTGGTGGCCTCAGCAGCTTGGGCAGAGCAGATCTTGGAGTTAACAAACTCAGGAGCATATTTTTCACAATCTAGATAAATGTATCACTTTCTAGCCTTGTCAGCCATCATTGTTTGGGGATAACTCTGATGTTTGGCTGTATGTCAGGATCACCTGGACAGCTGTTAAAAATCCCAGCGTCTGCTGTACATCTCATACTTATAAAATCTGTCTCTGGGCTGGGGTCCATGCATAGTTTTTAAGCCTTCCCAGTTGATTCTAATGGTAGCCAAGGTTGAGACACACTAAATAAACCTTTATAGGGGAGGATTAAGTTGGTTGGCTGATGGAGAAATTTTGTCTTTCTCAAGTCGGCTGGTTGTATGTCCAATTTATCTTTACTGATTTTGACTAGTAACACAGTAGCAAGACCAGAGGTGGTCAGCTGCACGTGACTGATTTTCCAGAAGTGGTTTTGCAGCCTTTGAGTAGCATCTGTATTTTGCATGTGAATCAGCGTACACGTCTGTTCATATGCTTTTGTCAATGGCATTCCTACCTCTGTACCAGACAGAAAGTGGGAGATGTGTACATTTGCTTGTGTGTTGTTTCTGTTTCATTTGGTGCCTTACTGTTCTTTCTGTTCACTTTGAAAACTAGATAATTGACTTCCTCATAACTGTTTCTCTGAGAAATTATCTGAAAAAAAAACATCAAGTTACATGGGTGAAAAAAGCTAATGCTCTCATGGTAAAACTAAAACAACACGCAGGAGATTTTAAAGAAGACATGTTAAATTGAAATGTCTAGAAGCAGTGTTTCTGGATCAGAGATTTTGGATTGACTGATTCTACCTGTGTGCACATAGTCTTCAGTTTCTATAAATTCCTGGCCCACTGTATACAGTTCCCACTAAGAGTGCTTAGAAATCTTAAAGTAGGGTTGCCAGATAAAATACAAGATGTCCAGTTTGATGTAAACTTCTGATAAGCAACGAATAATTAGTTAATGTAAGTATATCCCAAATACTGCACGAGGCATACCTATACTAAAACATTATCTGTTTTTTATTCGAAGTTGACATTTAACTGAGCTCCCTATAATTTTATTTTCTAAGTCTGACAACCCTGTGGAGGCCGGACTGGAAGGCCAGAGAAGTTTCCATTTTTTCCGAGGTGGCTCTTCTCCATGTGACCTTACCTCTCACCATGTTCCTACAGAGAAGCTGCTGAGCGTTTCATCTCCAACTCTCACTTTGCTGTTTTTTTCTACGTGTCTAACAGGTTTTTTATCATCTTTGCTATTGGGATCCAGAGATGGCATACTTGAAAATAGACACACACACACACACACACGCGCGCGCTCAATTCTTAAATTCTCAATGGTGTAAGCAGTGTGAATTAAGACCTTACATTTACACAGCTTTCCATCGCAACCTCTCACTTCGTCGTTTTCCTGTATGTCAAATTGTTTTTAAGAAAAGACGCAAATAGCCACAAAAGTCAGTTCTTAAACTGCATGGTAGAAGTATTGCAAGTTGAGACCTCATACTTAATGAGCACGAAGCCTGGTGGCAGGTGCGACTTTTGTTTTGGAGTACTTTTCCACCATGTGGGAGACACCGGTGTCCTGCCTCCCTCAGAAACCTGGGCAGGTGGCCTGGCCTCCTGGGTGCTGGTCTGGCCTGGTTTACTAGAAAATTCCACTCTCATTCAAGTTAAAGCTGGCTGGCTTTCACCTGTCTCTCCAGAGACTGACCTTCACCTCCCTCTCCTGAAGTTCATTTTCTTGGCCTTAAATAAAGGGCTCTGTCGGTGATTGAGCCAAGGTACAATCTAAAGAGCAGGGAACTTCTCCCAAAGTTTTTAGTCCAGTCAGCTAATGCTTATATGTGCTACATGAAGAATGGGGTTTTTTGTTAGTATTTTGTGTCTTCATTCTGTTTGAGATAGACAATTTGACTATAGAGCTAAACCTAGCCTTATGTATAAAAAAGTCTGTAGGTGAAGTTTTGAATACATCATTATTATTTATAGAAGAGAATCAATCCTGAATAATTTCAAACTCATAGAAAAATAACAAAGTGAATATACACTTGCATATCAGCCATGTATATTTAAACATTTTGCCATATTTTCTTCAGACTTTTAAAGCCAGTGGTGGAGTCTCCCCTTTTTAATACCCTTTAAATCTGATTTCTCTGCATGTCTCCCCAGGGTGTGGGTGGAGGCTGCCAACCTGCAGAACCTGGGGGGCACCATTTGCAGTCAACCCGTGTGTCCCCTAGACAACAGGTGTGGGTTTCCTAAGCCCTGTACAAACGGACGGTTGTATCATTGTAAATAATACCAATTCTGTCTCTTCCTTTCCAGCTTTTACATCTCACTTCTTTCCTTATCACATTGTCCTAGATTTTTAGGATAATGTAGAAAAACAAGAGTAATGGTGGGCATTCTTCAGCTTTCTTCCTGAGGTTTCACTGTTACATTTGAAGTTTACTGAAAATTTTTGGTAGATAATTCTGGATCTCATGCTCTTCTATTCTAAATTAGCTAAGAGTTGTTTTTCTTTTTAAAATCAAGAATGAGTATTGAGCTTTATCAAGATATTTTTTCTTTATCATTTTGTATCATTTTGAGATACAGTGCTTTTCCTCTTTTAGTATATAATATGATAGATATCACCAATAAAATGTCTAGGTGATACATAATTCTTGCATTCGTAGAATAAACCCTGCATAGATGCATGGTTTGTTTATTTTCAAAAACTGCTGAATTAGATTTGCTAATTTTAGTTTTTTCTCTTGTTTTCTTTTTAATTATATTTTATTGATTATGCTATTACAGTTGTCCCATTTTTCCTCCATCATTCCCCTCCACCCTGCACACCCTTTTCTCTTGTTTTCAATCTCTCCTTTTATTGGTTTTTAATTGCATTACAGAAAGATAACATCATCTGTATGCTAATATTACTTCAAAAATTTTGAGGGATTTTCCCTGTATGAATCATCTTCTTTTTTTTTCAAATCTATGTGCCTGAAAATGATGCAGGTTGTCAGTTAGTTGGGTTCTGGGCTGTACACAATCAAGATTGTTAATTGTGTTATTCACTGTTTTCGTTTACTTGATCTATCAATTTCTAATAGAGTGGTATGACTTATCTCATTTTCCTTGTTAATTTTGTTATTATATTTTTGTCAGTTTTGCTTAAGATACTTTCAGGCTAAGATATGAGTTACATTTAAGTTCATGATTATGTCCATTAGCTAAGTTAAGAAAGAAAATGTAAGAAATACATTTGAAGTTTATATGCCCTCTACCTTCACCTTAGGTGAACTTATTTATTAATCCCCTGTACTTCTTAAAACTTAGGTGTAAAAGTCCCCAAACAATATATAATATGGTTATGTGTTTTAAATGGCATCCTCCTGTGTGTATCTTTCAGCAAGTTTTTCTTTTAAAGTTACTTGTTAGATTATCTGTGTTGGCAGGTATAGCTGTAGTTCATTCGTTTTAATGCATGCATAGTACGGCTTTGAGTGAGTGTGTCATTCAGTATTTGCTTATCTGTCTTGCTGTTGATGGACATTTAAGTTTATCCCTACTTTTTATGATTCAGAACAATGCTTCGTAAGTGTTCTTTTAAACCTTTGTGTTCCTTTGTAAATAAATGCCGCACGAGGGGTAAACTTTAGAGTAGAATTTCTGGATTTACTTTCGTGCACCTTTAAACTCAATGCATATCGTCAGAGTGATCTTTAAAGTGATTGTAACAGTTAACACTCCCATGAACAGTGTATGTATGGAATTCTCAGTCTACTCTTTCTCACCAGCAGATAGTATTAGCAGGCTTTTTAATATTTGCAAATCCGATAGGTGTGAAGTGGTATTCCACTGCATGTCCAATTTGCATTATCCCGCGGACTGGTGAGGTTGCACATCTTTTTATGTATTAGCCATTTATAATTTATCTTCTGTGTTCTGGCTGGTGTAGCTCAGTGGATTGAGCTTGGGCCTGTGAACCAAAGGATCACGGTTCGATTCCCTATCAGGGCACATGCCTGGGTTGCAGACCAGTTCCTGGCAAGGGATGCATGAGAGGCAACCACACATTGATATTTCTCTCCCTCTCTCCCTCTCTCCTTCCCTTCCCCTCTAAAGAGAAAATAAATAAAATGTTTAAAAAAAATTATCTTCTGTGAATCTACTATCCTTTTACTCATTTTTCTATTGGTTGCTTTTAAAAATTTCTTCCTAGTACTTGTTTCTTCTAGATGCTAATCTTTTCTTGGTCATATGATTGCAAATGTCTTCTCCATGTATGTGGTTTAGCCTTTCCTACTGGCATCTTTTATCATGCAGAATTTGGGTAATGTTAATATAGTTGGGTTTAACAACTGTTCTTCATGTTTAAAAAATAGTTTACTTAAACAAGAGTAAAATACTAAAATATTTTACTTAATAAATCTAATGTTCTTCCGAGGTTTTTTTTTTTTTCTGTTATGCTTTTTACAGATAGATTTTTAATCCGCTGAAATTGATTTTTCTGTATGGTTGGTAGTATGAATACCTATCTTAAATCTGGATTTTTTAAAATGGTCTATTTTTTCCTCACAAACTTCAGTGCAACCTCAGGCCACACATTCAGTTTCCACATGTGCGCATCTCTTCTTACAGACTTCGGTTTTTCTGTTTCGTGGTCTACTTTGTTATCCCCATGCCAGTTTCTTAATTATGATTACTTTGTACTCCTTTTTCTCCTTCCATGCTACATTGCAATTATTATTCAGGATTTTCTTGTATTCACAGTTCCTTTCCTTGACTTGTGCTACAGTTTATTCAGCTCCGCAGATTTTCATTTCAATGACCGTATTTTACATTTCTAAGATTTCTAAATTCACCCACTGTTGTTCTATTTTGCTTTCACAGCATGCTGTTCTTGTCATTATTAGTCGTAAGGGTTGTTTTTCTATCTTTGTAATGATTCTAAAAATTACTAAAATATTTCAGTTTAATATTTCAAATTTGTTTTTTTGTGATTTCATGTTTCAGTAGTTTTTGTTGTCTGTCTTGGCATCTTGGTTTCTTCATAAGGGGATTTGGATTGGAGGCTCATGGTATGTAGGATGCTTTTGAAAAATAAGGCTTCTCTTCTCCTTTGCACTTGTCTGTTGTGCAGGAGTCTCACCTGGTCCCTGCAAGACCCCCAAGACCAGAAGTGGTTTTACAATGTTGTTTCGGGTTCTTAGCCCGAGGTGGTGATAAGGATGTCGCAGATCTAGTCACGGGGACAGGGATGGACAGGGTTTGGAGTCCCTGTCTATACCCTCCTGTTTAAGCCTGCAGGTAGCAGTTGACAACAACGTCCAGCTTCCCTTTACCATCTGGGAACCCCACCTCCGCCCCTTTCCCTAAGCAGCAAGCCCAGCCCTGGTGTCCTGCCCCCCAGGGGCCCTTCCAGCCCCTGTTACTCCGCAGTAACCTAACTCCAGGCGGTGCTGCCTGCCTCCGGAACTGGGGCACAGCAGCCGGTCCAGAGCTTCAGCGCCAAAGCACCACTTGGCTGCTTTGTTCCATTTCTGCTTCTCTAGGATCTCATGCTATTTTGGTACTTGCCTATGAATTTAAACTTTCTTGCTTTATATTTTAGGCTTCATTGGTATGCAGAGTTAGGAGAGAACTAAAAAATGTGAATGTATTAACAACTGGAAGTCTACTGGGTCACTTTTAACTTTGGAACTGTGGCTTGTAATTATCTCTCACTTGTTCTAATTTTTCTCATCTAGCTACCACATCCATCCTGGTCCATCCTTCACGTCAAATGAAAGTGTTCATTTCATAGCTTTGATGCACCCTGGTCTCTCCCCGCCTGCCAACTCCTTCAGGTGTTACTGTGCCACTGCGGGGCAAGTTTAGGTTTCAATGCGAAGTGTTGTGTCTGCCACCTAGCGGCACACATTGGGTAGACTGGATTCTTATCTGACACGTTATGTGCCTCTGTAGGTTTTTCGTGGCTTTAAAAAAGTTTTTTCGGTTTGTTTAACATTTAAAAATTTGTTTTCAATTGCAGTCTATATTCAATACTATTTTGTATTAGTTTAAGGTATAGAGGTTAGACAATCACGTACTTTACTACATACATGAATGTACATTTATAGAAAAGGGAATGTAAGTTTTAGGGAGCTTGTGTTCCTGAGTCCTAGACTCCTTAGCATTTCTAGAACAGAAAATAAATGTAAGAGAAGAAGCAACATGCCAAGACAAGTTATCCAAGCGTTGGCAGCCGGAAGTTGATCGGATCACTATTTTCTCTGTGGAAAGCTGTCCACCAAATGGTGCCTGGCCCTGAATACTTACCTGGGGAATCCAGTTAAAAGTCAAAGAGGCAGCCACGAACATACTGCCCTTTGTACTTATTCTACACCATCACCCTAGGACATAGACTCAGCAACTGTTCTGAGATCATTTCTTTTTTAGTTTTAAATGATATAAATATGTTACTTTTCCCCTGATTCATTTATCATTCATTCATGTTACTCTTCCCCTGAGCCCTGTTTTTTTCTGTATTGGAGACTCCATTCCAGTTATTTCAAGCCTCCAAAGTAGTATGATCTTCCAAAGTAAACTTGGCTAGAAAGTTAGCATATGTATTCATCAGTTATTGCTGCAATAATGCTGGGTAGCAAACTGCGCTGAAATCCAGTAGCTTTCAACACCAAGCATGTACCTGCATAGATAGGTGTAAAGGTCCGCTGTGCTTCAGCTGAGCTGGGCTGGCTTCTTTCAAGCTGTGCATGCACTGGGGTTGGCTGCAACTGATGGGTTTGGGGCAGGTGTCACTTTCTGGGACTCAGGCTGAGTAAGCAGTGGTGACCTAGGGTATATTCTTCTTTTGTGAAACAGCGGAAGTGCGGGAGGCAAGCCAAACTGCATGCAAGCAGATTCAGATCCCCACCGGACATCACGTCCGTTCCGCTGGCCACAGCAAAAATCCTGCACCCCTAGCAGAAAGTGGATGTGCGAGCAGATGTTTATTGAACAGTCTTGCACACCTACGTGTAAAATATTTGAATAAAATCAAATAATAGTCTTTTTAAATTTTTTTTATTTTAATTGTTGTTCTGTGCAGTTTTCTGTCTTCTACTCCCATCCCAGCCCACTGCCCCAGCCCTCCCTAGCTCCCTCCCATTTCCACCCCCCTAGCTTTTGTCCATGTGTCTTTTATACTTGTTGCTCTAAACCCTTCCCCCTTTCCCTTGTAATTTCTACCCCTCTCCTCTCTTGTTCTCAATTTCAGTGTCTTTGGTTATATTATGCTTGTTTGTTTGTTCTGTTGATTAGGTTCCTGTTAAAGGTGAGATCATATGGTATTTGTCTTTCACCACCTGGCTTATTTCGCTTAGCATAACGCTCTCCAGTTCCATCCATGCTGTTGCGAAGGGTAGGAGCTCCTTCTTTCTTTCTGCTGCATAGAATTCCATTGTGTAAATGTACCATAGTTTCTTGATCCATTCATTTACTGATGGGCACCTAGGTTGCTTCCAACACTTGGCTATTGTAAATTGTGCTGCTGTGAACATTGGGGTGCATAGGTTCTTTTGGTTTGGTAAAAATGGACCTACCTTTTGCCCAGCAATTTCACTGCTAGGATTATATCCTAGGAACCCTGAAATACAAATAATAGTCTTTTAAGAAAACAGAGGCTTGAGGTATTTATACCGAAGTGTAAGTGCCGAAAGCTCCTAAGACATGTCAGAGATGTGCTCCCTGAGAAACGTCTCAAGGCCGGAAGTGTGTGATGCTCATTTTTTACACCCAGCTCTAGTCCTGTGCCTGGCTTACGGGGACACTAAACACAAGTGAAGGTGCTGCCAAGCGCAGTGACACACGGGTGGGCTTGGAGCGCGGGGATTGCCTCCCATCTTGTAATAGCAACAGTTTTCTATTTCTGCCTGAGAACATCCTAAATGTTCTTGCATAAAGAGAGAGATTAAAAGTTATCATTTCTTAATTCATGTGATTTCTCCCAGCTATTGTCAAATCTTGTATTTTTCTGTATGGAAACTAGCCGCCTCCTTTCTATATGTACCTAAAACAACGTAATAGGTAGGTCCATGGATTATTCATGTAATTTCTGCTTGGCCTCATCCTTCTTGTAAAGGCAGGATGGCCCCTCTACCCCAAATTTGTCGGATGCCAAGATCGATGTACACAGATCGATGTATACATGCGCACATGCGTACAAGAAGTTTTTTGCTAACATGATGAGACTTCTAGGGAGCACAGGGCAGGAAGGCACCTTGAGAGCAGAAGGGTGGGGACTGGGTTGGGGTTTTCTGGTGTTTAGTGGGCTGGCTTAAGGATTCCCACTTGTGGGCAGTGGTTTGTGAGGTTAGAATTTCCTGCCAGCATTAGAGTCTTTTTAATCAGATTGCCCGCCCAGATGTGGGGCACTGGGGGAGAGGAAGAGACGAGGCTTAAAAGCTGTCAACAGTGAAACAGCAGAACATGGAGTTACACCTCTTATCACACTTTTCCCACCCTGTGTATCACCGCTGAAGGCCCACTGATAAAAGGTATCGTATTGACATTACAGGTGATGGCCCTGTGGTGGCTGCTGACTTTGATTACACCCAGCATTTTTCTCGTGGCTTCACTGACTTTGAACCTTCCTCGACTATTTCCGATGAGTACCGAACAGCACAGTTACCGGGGACTGCACTGTTTATAGGCATCTGATGAGGAAACAAACCTACAGGACCTGTGCCTAAGACCAGGCTGTAGACTTTCCTTTCGTAAGCTTGTTAAATGAGATCTCAAATTTGATTTTATTCTTCGATATTGAAGCAATTTGCTTGTGACTTTGATTTTATGACCAGCACCATTTTCACTAGTGGCAGAGAGGGTTGGAGAAAGTTTTTGCATTTGTTCAGAGACAGCTGTGCTTGTGTATTCATCTGTCTGCAATCAGTGTACCTCCCCAAATGTCGCCTTTTGTGTGCCAGCTCTGATTTGGGGCATGTAGTTAGACTGACTTCTGCTGGTTTTTAATTTATTCTTTAAATGAATTAACTTTTTTTTAAATGTTTGTTTAAATAAAATTAGCCTTAAGGCATGTGTCATAATCACTTGGAGGGCTTGTTAAAACGTCCTTTGAGTTTGTTACTCTGCCTGGGTCAGTCTGGACTAAGAATTATTATTTCTAAGATGTTCCAGGTGAGGTTGCTAGCCTAGGGCCTAAACTCCAATCAGCACTATTTTATAACAGTAACAGTCATGAAATCATGGAGTTTATGTGCTAGCTTGATTTTTTTCCTAATGAACATTACAATAAATTTTCATGTGTTAAAATAAAGTCCAGCTGTTTATTACCAAAATATATATGACCTCACCGCTGTGCGTGCAAAAGCTTTGGGAATGCTGAGTATTCTCCAAATACAATTTGGAGTCAGGATTCTTTCCCTTTAAGACTGAAGGTATGTGCGGGAACATGTTTGTAACAATGTAATAACTATAATGACTATAATGATGTAATAACTGTCCCCAAGTGCCCAACCCCCAACCCCCACATCTCCAGTCAAACATGGCAGCCAGAGTGAGCTTTTCCAAACACAAGAACAAACATGTCATGCCTCTGCTCAAGATTCTCTGACAGCTCCCCATTTCACTCTCAGTAAAAGGCCAACATCAAGCAATGCATGGCCGTGGGTACAGCCAATGAGAAGCATAGACAGTGCAGATGAATGCTATGGCTCTCATTCATTTGGGAAACCAGAAGTTTTCTAATTGTCCTACTGTGTGCATAGTCCAGTGTTGCCAGAGTTATATGTGCATGCAGTGCAGAAGGGTTTGTATCTATGTGCAAGAGTTTAAATGAAAACCAAATTTAACCATCAACTGGTGACTGGTGCCTGAAAGCCCCCACAGAGAAGATAGAAGAATTATAATCTCAGAATTGATGGGATCAGCCATTATAACTCACTCTGTTCATGTTGACACCAGGTTTATTAAACCTCCTTATGTTTAAAAATATTCCATGTCCCCTTTAAAGAGTTATAGAAAAGATTTACCAAGTTTACAAGTGATTCTAGTGACTAGACAAAGCCAGCAACCTTTAAATCCCTAGGGATTTTGATTTTGGGTTACACACAATAATTACCCAACTGCATGAATAACAGTTGCAAACAAACAAAATAAGCAAATGAACTCTTCATAGTCAATAACACACGTTCTTGGAACTTGAATGACATCCTTGGCACTTATTAGCATGTGGTTTGGGGAAAGTGGTTCAACCTGTGCACCTCAGTTTTTTCATCTGTAAAATGGGCCTTGAGATGATGGGATCTACTTTGTGAGTGTGATGTGAAGATGGCCCGAGTTAATCTGTGTAGAGTATTTAGGACAGTTCCTAAGACACAGCCCTCACTGATACTTACACCTGTGTGTAATTAAGAGCAACTCATCTGTCAGCGAGAACTGCAGCAGTGGTTAAACCTACATGCCCCCATGTTACTGAGCTGGAAGGCAAAATGTACCTGGCAGAAAGGCTGTTTTGTTGTGAAATGATCAAAAAGGAAGGTTTGTGCAGCAAAAGTGGTTGGTCCCTTCTAATTAAACTAAGTACTTGACTAGAAGGAGCGTTATTTTTATGAAGAGAAGTTCTTATGTATTTTCCCCCAAAATGTTGAATCCTGGTAGTCAGGATCCTTTTTTCTTTTCTGTCCTTAATATATTGTATTATTTTCCTAAAAGACATTCTTCACACTTCTTTTTGTGGGCTAGATTATTTGAATTCATGTGTTAATTTGCACTAGGGGCTAATGTGGCTTCAAAGAGGTCTACCCTTTTCAAGCCCCAACATTCAAAATCTTGATTCCTCCTTTTCACACATTTGTAGAGTCCCAGAGCTACTGAATACCACTGTCAAGTTCTCTTTTCACCAAACAAAAACATACACAAAAATAATTTCAAGGTGGATAAAAGACTTAAATATAAGTCGTGACACCATAAAAGTCCTAGAGGAAAACATCAGCAGGAAAATCTTAGACATTCCATGCAGCAACATCTTCACTGATATGTACCCTAGGGAAAGGGACATAAAGGAAAGAATAAACAAATGGGACCTCATCAAATTATAAAGCATCTGCATGGCTAAAGAAAACAGCATTAAAATTAAAAGAGAACCAACTGTATGGGAAAACATATTTGCCAATGATACCTCGGACAAGGGTTTGATCTCAAAAATTATAATATAAAAAACTTACATGACTCCACTCCAGGAAGACAAGCAACCCAATTAAAAAATGGGCAAAAGACTTGAACAAACATCCTTAGTTTTGAATTGAGACCTCTCTCACAATCCTCACCCCCCAAGAGACAGGGAGCATTTGCCTTGGTCTACTCCAAGGCATTTGCAACCCCCCCAAAAATGTGGTGGAGGGGACTGCCACTAGAAGACACATTTGGAAACCACCAACCCAACTTTGACTTATTATTCTGTAACCATTGTATTCTTCCAGCATTTTCTTGTGACCCCTCGAAGTGAGCATTCCTCAAGTGAGGGCATCGACTTCCTGCTTCTGCATGCGGCCCAGGCGTTCTGTTTCACCATCCTTGTGAGGAATGGGGTTGTGTCTTCTTGCCAGCTGTCGCAGTGGGACTGCTGGTAAAGCTGTTTGTTTAAGGAGGAGATGAGTCAACATTTCCTGGGTGTTAGGGTGGCAGTGATCTCCTTTGTCACTCTGTCAATTAGTCATAACTGTATCTGTCACACCCTTGCAGGTACAATTTACACAAAGTGAATCATTCCAAAATTTATTTAGTGTAACTTCTATTTAGAATGTAGGTGTTATTCCCAGGGGACATCAGTTTTGCAAAAAAGGTTGGTTTAGCTAATCCTTTGTCTACTTCGTAGAGGCTGAAAGTTGATTATTAAGGTTTAGCTCTTGATCTAGGACTCAGTATTTGTAGGACCCACATTTACTAAATTGTCCTACTTTATTAATCTAGAGGGTCTCTTGTACCTATATCATATTCTTTATTTGATGTATGGCAAAGGCAGTATAACCAGAGCAATCTTTTTCCTTATGTTGCAATGTTAGATATCCATGAAGAAAGTGGCATAGAACACAGAGGGTAGCAAACAACTTTCTGTTTAATGCCTATGTGATGCTGCCCTGCTCAGTCATAACCCCACTCGATTTCTCTTCTCCTGGGTACCACTGTTCTTGACTTTTGTTAACATTATCTGCTTTTCTCTTATAGTTTTTTTTTTTTTCATTTATGTGTACCTAGGATTAGGATGGTTAGTTAGGGAGTATTAGTGTTTTCCAGTTTATTAGAAAATGCCGAACATTTTGTATGGTGATTATACCAGTTTGCACTCCTACCACTTGTGTATGAGTTTCCATCGTTCCATATCCTCACCAACATTCAGTTTTACCGGACTTTAAATATTTCTAATTGCTAATAAGAAGGAGCACCTTTTAATTTATATGTCTGCTATTTGTATGTCCTTGTGTGTGAGCACTTATTGACACTTTTGCCTATTCTTTACTTCTTATAATTTTGTAGGAATTATTGATATACATACATAGTAGAGCTCTGATTATTAGTTTCATGTATATTCTCCCACTCTGTGGCTTGTCTTTTCTTTCTCTTTATAATGTATTTTTATGAAAAGAAATTCTTAATTTTAATATAGTGAAATTTAATCAGTTTTTATAAATAATGCAGTTTAAAACATTAGTTCTTTCGTATCCTGAAGTTTAAAAAAATATGCTATATTATCTTATAAAACATGTTTTTTCCTATAACTTAGCTCTTAAATCAACTTAGAATAGATTATTATTTGGTATAGAGCTAGAGTTCAGATTTATGTTTATCTACTTTTTCCAACCTATCATTACTAACAACACTATTCTTGCTATAAACACATGTCTCCCGTGCTGCTTCTGCCGTATATCAGGTGACCATAAATTCAGGTGTATTTCTGGGCTCTCTGGTTTCATCTTTCAGTCTGTTTGTCACCCCTGTGTCAGTGCCGTACCACTCTAATTGTGTGTGGTAAAAATAATCGTTATCGGGTGGTCTTACCTTTTATTTATTTTTTCAGGAATTTCTTGGCTCATGGTTTTTCTGTACTTCTGTGCTTCAGTATATAGTGAGGTTGAGCTCCTTAATTTCAAGCCAAATGAAAACTCTTGGAAATGTTGAATGGGATTGCCTTGAATCTATAGGTCAATTTGAGAAAACAAGCATCTTTAGAGTGTTGAGTCTTACCAAAACGTGGCTTGCTCACTATCTGTCCATGTTTTTCTTTGTAATATATTCCCACATAACATTTCTGGCTTCTCATGATGTCTTACATATTTTTATTAAAATTCTTTCTAAGTACTTTATACAGTTGGGAGTACTATAAACATTACCTTCAGTTTTCTTTTTTATACCCTTCTTTATATCAAGATTTTTGTATATTGATTTTATATCAAGCAACCCTACTAAACTCACATATTCTAGTATTTTATTTGTGAAATCGTAGATTTTTCTAACTATACAATCACAGTGAATAATAGCTTTATTTTCCTTTAGTGTGTGTGTGTGTGTGTGTGTGTGATACTTGCACAAACGTGTTTCTTTCCTTTTGTTCTTGTCCACATCTGCTAAATACCCTTAGGAAAACAATGAATATAAGTGGTAGGAACACATATTCTTATGTTATGCTGAATCTCCCAGGGAACACATTTCAAAGTATAATGTTGATGCAGGTTTTTAAAAATTAACATATTATAAACTTAACTTTTTTTTTCTGGTGTCCAGTTCTATAATTTTTAACCCACGTATAGATTCATATAACCACCGCCACAGTCAGTATAGAAAAATGGTCGCATCACCCTAAAGGTCCCTGTTTATGCCGACCCCTTGTAGTCAGACCTTCCCTCAGCCCTAACCTCTAGCCACTACTTCTCCGATCTGTTCTTCATCCCTATGGGTTTCTCGTCTTTTCCAGAATGTCATATAAGTTGAATTAAACAATAGTTAGCCTTCCAGGACTGACTTCCTTCACTCTGCGTAATGCCTTTGATATTCATTCATTTCTTATTATTACCGAATAGTGTTCCGTTCTATGACTATACCACAGTTTATTTATATATTCAGTCATTGAATTATATATTTTTTCTAGCTCTGCAACTTACTGAGCTTTGCATCAGTTCCTTCATCTTTAATGAGGAAAATCTACCTACACCGTAGTATTACTGTAGAGATGAAATGCGTTCATACATGTGAAAGTGCTTAAATAACACCTTATTATGCATCTGGTGCATAGTAAGTGCTCAATAAATACAACCCATTATTATCATCCCCAATACTAGTAAGGATTCTGAGGTAGAAAAGAACTTGACAAATTCAAGGAATAGCAAGAAAGCCAGTGTGCCTGGAGCGTGATGAGCAAGGGGAAGACAGGGAGAGGTGTGAAGGAGCCAGGTCAGGAAGGGTCTCATGGGCTGAGGAAGGGAGTTTTGATTTCACTCTAAGTGCAGCAGAAGGCCAGAGATGGGTCATGGCCGGGTTCAGGCCTTCCACAGACTTTCAGGCTGGAGTGAGGAGAATGGGTTTTGGTGGTGGAAGCGTGAAAGCAGGCGACCTTTTCAGCTCCGAGGACAAGGTGGTGGTAGCTTGGACCATCGTGGTGGCTGTGGAATGGGGAGAAGCGGTTTGGCTCAGGATATGGTTTGGAGGTAGAAACCTCAGAAATTGAACTTCAGTGGACCACATTCCCTGTGAGAGCAGTAGTATGACTGGTCATAATTACCAACAGCACCCCTCACCCCGGTCACGGCTTTACCAGAGGTTTCCCTCGTCCACTTTTGAATTGAAACCTAGCCTTCCGTGACTGACTTCTGAAATGCCCTTGAAGAAGTAGCCTGTCTTTTCATACATTTTCAAATGACATCCAGCTGACATTTCTCTTATTCATACTCACAACCTGAACACATTTGTAAAAGGCTGGCTTATCGCACAAAAACGTTTTCTCGCAGCGTTTTGCTCTGTGCGTCCCTGCAGCCTGTGTAGTTCTGTGACCCCACATCCTTAGCCCTATTGCTGGAAATGAAGCTGTCATAGCTGCTTCATGCTCAGCCAGGGAGTGGTCCTTTCAGCGGCTGGCTGGAGTTCCTGTGTACGCTTGGGACTTATTGTTGGAATAAACATTATCAGACTCAGACTAAATTGGGCCAGAAATTTATTTTTGTCCTCCTTTCAACTTCAACTCATACTGCATTCTCTCGCCCAAATGACAAATGGACTTGACTTTCTGAAGCGATCTGAAGATTAAAATCAGCCCTGGTGCTTGCTTAGCCTTGCATTCAAACGGAGATTTATTTGGGGGTGGGGAGAATTAAAAATAAAATTCTCTGATTTCATAAAGAAGGTTTTCTTTTATTTATTTTATAACTTCCAACTCCTCCTTGAAGCAAAACCCTGACCCTGTCTTTATCTGGAACACTTATCATGCTTTTTTTTAACCCTGTCCTGTGTACCTAATTTGAGGTTTATTATAATTCAAGGTTTGCTAAATGGAAAGAGATTTCCCTTCTATGCTGAGCCACTTGTCCTACCTTGTCTCAATGTTCAGCATCTCTTGTCAAGTCCATGTCAAATTGTGGAGTTTATTTACTTAGCTAACTTGCACAAGAACCTTTGGAATCTTGAAGATGCCCACTTTGAATTTTGTCTGTAAGTTTGTGCTTCCTTGTAATTGGCTTCTTTTGTGATCTTACAGAATACCAAGCTGCTATTTTACACTTGAAGAGAGAACACAAAGAAGAAATTGAAAACCTGCAGGTACATCTCTTTGATTCTGTTGAACTGGTTTTGAGAGGCTGATTCTTGATTTACTCATGTGCCTGGTTCTTGGTTTACTCATGTGCCGAAGTAAATATTTCCCTTTCGAAGGCGTATTTGCCTAGACAGCACCTGCCGCTCGCACCTGCCAGTGAGCACCAAGTCCACCCTGGGGAGGAAAGCCTTGTACTCTGTTTTTAATAGGATTCAGATCCTATTTTTCAAAAATACCACAAATGCATTAGAATGGGCAAATGATTTAATCTGGAAAAACGATGGTTTTATTCGTGCAGCAGGAAAGATGGTAGAGTACTTAGACTTTTGCCGTGTATCAGAAGCATTTAAATCTATGCTCAGTGTAAAATCGTTTGGTTTGGCTTACTTCCACTCGTGCGTTTGTGTTTGTCTGTCTGTCAGCGCATGCTGCAGTAAGATGTCATGCAGGTTAAGGCGCTTAAGGAAGTGACCCCAGGAGGAGGAAGAGTGGTGTGGAGCCATCCGTTCGGTATCCTCAGGGATACGCACACCTAGGGATCCGTACCCTATCAGGGAGTGCCTGGAAATTGCTGACTTGGTCCCCTTTGGTGAAGCCCAGAGAGCCTGAGGCATCGTTTCCTTTATCCCATCATCTACTTGCCAACCCCTTACTTCTGCCTGAAACAGGAAGTTTCAGAGTCTTAATTCCAAATAAGAAAATATCGAATCAGTCACTGATTCTACTTTATTGATAGCTGGCTTGAGCTCATCCCTCGGGAGAGGTATACATTAAAAATAATACTTGGCGCTTAGTTTTAACTGATTACTTGCTAATTTAATAGTGGGTCAAATATTTGTCTTTTGAATAAGCGATAATGCACTTTTAAAACAACTGGGACCACGTGTTAGATTATACATGAAGCCATTGACGACAGAAAGAGATCATTAAGTAAGTAGTATGGTGTATGAATTCAAGCCACCCCCACCCAGCAGGGGTTAAGCGGGGAATGAGTCCATTTTACAAAGAAACAAAAAAGTGGAAAAGTACCTCTGTCTCCTGGGGAAAAAGAGAGGTGGAGGCCCTTATCTCCTTTGTTGCAAAATGCTCTACAGAGACCTCTCTTTCTTCATCTGTGTTCTGCTGTGCAAAAGATTCTCAGCTGTCTCAGAGGAACTGAACTGGGGATTAATTTGAGAAACAGATTGCTAACGAGGTTAGGTACAGAGTGATTCTGCGAGCAGAAATTTTATGTAACAGCTTCGTTTTAAAGAGTTAACACCAGCTTCCCCAAAGCTATAGATCAGCCCTGTTGAGGAGTTTGAACACTCAATGATATTCATAGTAACTGAAGGTACTTAACAACTTTCGAGTTCTTACTTTGTGCTGGGTATTGCTTTAGACAACTACATACATTGTTTTGTGCCATCTCATAAAAGTCCTGTGACCTTCCACCCCAAACTTAGGAAACCTTAGTTTGAGATAGATGGAAAGGTTGGAGAAGGGAAAGAGAAGAGTAGATGGAAAGGAAAAAAGTATATTGAGATCATGATCTCTACTTAAAATAAAATCAGACCAAGGTAAGAGTGACAATAGTAAAGGCTAAAAAATGCTTCTAATTATATCTTCAGTGTTCTTTAAATTCTGGAAGAATGATCTGTTCTTCAAATGCTCTTTTCAGTAAACTATAAAAAATATTTTTACCCAGTATTTGGAATTAATACCCAATTGCTGAAGTCAGTTGCCACGGCACTCCTGCCATCAGGGCAGGGCAGGGCAGGGCAGGGTACCGATCTATACACACTTAGCTGTAGTTCAGAACTATGTCAGCAGCCACAGGCAGCCCCCAGTAGGAAACCGGCAACTCATTCTAGAGGGTTTTCTGGCAACGGTGGGCTTATTTTCCTGTGTGACTTCAGCCTGTAGGGGTGGAGCGGCCGGTCTCCACTTCAATGGGTACACTTGTTCTCTAGTTTGCCACTGTCCCCACTCTGGGTCATTTCACCTGCCTGGCTCCTTTATGCTTTAATTAGCCCCTATCCTCTGGAAGGTGTAGAAAAGAAAGTAACTAGATTGGCAGGAGTACCAGCCTGCCCATAAAACCAACAATAACCTAGCCTGGCTGTGCTGTGGGCACTCACTGAATATCATCTCTACCTGCTTCACTTTACAAAGTAACAAAGTTGCAACTATTGCCACAGGACCAGTGGAAGATGATGGGTGGGGGGGAAGCGGTTTCAGTGTTCATTTCTTTGTATGTAATTTCCATTGTCAGCCTTCAACTGCCTCTTAGATTTTCTTTCTCCACTTAGAGGTCATGGACAGGTCAGATGTGTTTTAGGGCTTCTTCAACCTGCCTTTCTAGAATCAGAAAGATTGCATGATTAAAGCATACAGGAAAAGTAATTAATTCTGTCACCACAAAAGAGAATTGATATGTATCACGTGTAGCATTTTTGGAATGTTTTCATAGAGTTTAAGATCTGACATGATTCAATAAGCAGAGAGCCTAAGTTCAGAGAACCTTAAGTGTTCAGTTCTCTGACCTGCAAATGGGATCCTTACCACCTGAAATAACTTGGCTGGAGGTTGATGTTTTTAGCCGAGTCCCCAGGCTTGTGAGTGGGGCAGTCCAGAGTGTTTAACGCCATGCTGGCCATTTGCGGGGTGCTGTTCCCTAGAAAGGGGACAGGGCGTGGCCTCAGGACCAGCTTTTCAAAATGTGTAGGAACTTATGTACAGATTCCCCTTTATAGTTCAAAACCAAAGATTTATCGGTGACGTGACTCAATTTCCAACACCTTATGTTTGTATGCATTCTACACAAAGTCGAAGCACTGGGCTGAGTTTTCTGTTTGAATCTCCAGTAGGAGTGTGGTGGCAGGTCGAATGCTGTCTGCGGCTTTCCCATTTCATGTCATGTATAGTATAACCACAGCAAAATTCTTTAATTTTGTCCAAGGGTGCCTTTTATTTAGCAAACTGTGCCTTGAGGGTTTATGGTCATTTCATGAAACTTAGCATCATCTGGTTCATTTTCACTTTTCTATAATTCTGTGTTACTGACTTTATTTTTGAAAAGTTAATGCCTCACCTTTACAGGTTCTCACTTATTTGAGAAGTATTTGCCTGTGGTAGGCATGACTATGAGTTCATGACCACCTGGTAGACACATAGTTCAGACTTGCCCTTCTAAAGCAAGGAATGAAACCAATTCATCCACAGTACAAATAGTCGTTTCTGTGAGCTTGCTTAGGAGCAAGATTTGAAAATTACCATCACAGCTGTTGTGCACGATGTGTGACTGTAAAGCTGATCTTTTTCCTTATTGTGGTCGGAGAAACAGATGCGATATTAATTTTAAGTACAATGAGAATGTGAAAGACCTCGGGTTTTTGAGTCAGGACGCAGGTCAGCGCCTTGCACTGTATCGTTAAGAAGTGAATCGGCGTCTCTAGAACTTAGCTCTCTCAGTCTGACATCTGCACAGCAATGCTCCTGCTGCTGCTCCGTCCGTCCGTCCCTTAGGGTTGGCGGGTGCGGTGCATGCGCAGTGGTGCTCGTTACGTAGCACATGGCTCCGCACGTAGTGTTCTTTCTCATCCCTTTCTCTCTGCACCAGTCTCCTTGTGATGAAGCAACTTGGGTTTAGAGTGATCCTGGGCCTCTTTTGGTTGAGGACTTCCTTGAGACATTTGACTTATTCTTTTAGGGTGATTTTCCCATGATCTTTCAGCTGTTCTTCTGCTTCTGTGCTCTCCATCAGAGGAGTCTAGACCAGGTTTCCTGAGGCTCATTCCCCTGAACAGTGAGCCTCTGAAATGCTTCTTGACAAAAAGACTTCATGGTAAAGAAGGCTGAGAAATATCTGATCCCCCTGGTAAGGCTTTACCGTATACAGAGAAGAACTACCAGAGAGAAAACTGTATAATTTGCTTCCCACATTAATTTTCCCCCCAGGTAACTCATTTTTTAGGAATATTGCTCTATGTTGGCCTATATAACCTTATTATCTCAATGTACATTCTACTTCTTGAGTTTAAATTAGATTCTTGATTGGTGTCCACCAAGGTCCTGCTTACTAATCTGCTGACTTAGGCATCCTGCTGGGGGCATGGGTGTTTGTCTGTCTCTACAGCTTTTAAAGTACCTGCCAAAGTGTTTGCCAAACAGGAGATGCAAAAATATATAGGCTGTTATAGAACAACCTACGATTGAAAAATAACAGTACCTGACTTTCAATCCAGTCCATACTGTGCGCCAGCCTGTTCCAGTCATTTAGCATTGGTATTTTTTCTTTTTGCTTAAACAACAAATATCTATTTTTCATAATTTCGGATTGAAGGTTGGACTTCTGAGGTCAGGGTGCCTCCAGAGTCAGGTTCTCGGTGAGAGCCTTCTTCTGGGTTTACAGAAGCTGTATCCTCACAGAGTAGGGAGAACCAGATGAGAGAGGAAGGAAGAGAGAGGGAGAAGGAAGAGGGAAGAAGGAGGAAGGAAGGAAGGAGTCAGAGAGGGGGAGGGAGGGAGGAAGAGCAAGCATCAGTATTACAAAGAGTAAATGTAGGAATATGAGCAGAGTAGTATGTTCATCTCCATTTTAAAGATGATCAAAAGCGAGGCTCTCAGAGATCGACTTGACTTGTCAGAAGTCCTGACTGGTAAGAGGAGAACCTGAATTTGAACCCACCTAGATCTGTCCGACTCTGAAGCCTATCCTCCTTCCCATAATCAATGTAGTATTAATGGAAAGAACGTAAGATTTAGAGTCAGAAGTTGTGGATTCATAGGTCTTAGGTTTGGCGTGATAAATGTGAACTTCAAGCAATGCTTTTGGGCTTAGTCTCCTAATTTCTCTCTTATTTTTGTTATTGTTTATGCTGTTACAGTTGTCCCAATTTATCTCCCTTTGCCCCCACTCCGTCCAGTCCGTCCCCCACTTCCTCAGTCAATCCCTACACCATTGTCCATGTCCATGGGTCCTCCATATATGTTCTTTGACTAATCCCTCACCCTCTTTCAAACAGCCCCCATCTCCCTCCTCCCCTCTTATACCTGTCAGTCTGTTCCATGATTCTGTGCCTCTGGTTCCATTTTGCTCATTAGTTTATCTTGTTCATTATATTCCTCTTATAAGTGAGATCATATGATATTTGTCTTTCGCTGCCTGGCTTATTTCACTTAGCATAATGCTCTCCAGTTCCATCCATGCTGTTGCAAAGGGTAGGAGCTCCTTTTTTTCTGCTGCATAGAATTTCATTGTGTAAATGTACCATAATTTTTTGATCCATTCATTTACTGATGGGCACCTGGGTTGCTTCCAACACTTGGCTATTGTAAATTATGCTGCTATGAACATAGGGGTGCATAGGTTCTTCTGAATTGCTGTTTCAGGATTCCTAGGGTATAACCCTGGCAGTGGAATTGCTGGGCCAAAAGGTAGCTCCATTTTTAATTTTTTAAGGAAATTTCATACTGTTTTCCACAGTGGCTGCAACAGTCTGCACTAGGGTTCCCTTTTCTCTGCATCCTTGCCAGCACTTGTTGTTTGTTGATTTATTAATGATGGCTATTTGGCAGGTGTGAGGTGATAACTCATTGTGGTTTTAATTTGCATCTCTCTAATGGCTAGTGATGTTGAACATATTTTCATGTATCTGTGGGCCATCTGTATGTCCTTCTTGGAGAAGTGTCTGTTCAGGTCCTTTGCCCATGTTTTAGTTGGGTTGTTTGGCTTCCTGGTGTTGAGTTGAATGAGTTCTTGGAGATTAAACCCTTGTCCTGTGTATCATTGGCAAATATGTTCTCCCATACAGTAGGTTCCCTTTTCATTTGATGATGGTTTCTCTAGCCCTGCAGAAGCTTTTTAATTTGCTCTAGTCCCATTTGTGTATTTTTCCTTCATTCCCCTTGCCCTAAGAGATACATTGGCAAAAATAGTGCTATGTGAGATACCTGAAATTTTACTGCCTGTATTTTCTGCTGGGATTTTTTTTTATGGTATCACAACTTATGTTTAAGTCTTTTATCCATTTTGAGTTATTTTGGTGTATGGTGTGAGTTGGTGGTCTAGTTTGTTTGTTTCTTTCTTTCTTTCTTTCTTTCTTTTGCATGCAACAGTCTGGTTCTCTCAATGCCATTTATTGAAGAGACTGTCTTTGCTCCATCATATGCTTGTAGTTTCCTAATTTCTAAAATGAGGGGTCGGGCCACACAATCTCTACTAGCACCTTTGAGTTTTATGACTGGCCCCAGCATCATCCAAAACCAAATTCTCTTATCCACCACATCATTATGCTTTCAGCTTCAGGCTTGTTTAACTAAGAATCTCTAAGTCCCTGCTATTTACACACCCTATACTTTTTCTTACAGTTTCTTCTAGAGGCTCTTCTTTCTAACCAGGGTTTTTTTTGTTTGTGTTTTGTCTTTTCCCTCATTTCTGCTCACAGTGCTGTGGAACAGCGTGCTCTGGTTTTCAGTAATAGTGTGAAGGGAGCACTGTAGCCTTCCAGTACCTTCCCCAGGGCCTGACTCAGTGAAGGGTATAGCTTTAGGGAGGTAAATGAAGCATCAACAGGAGGCCCAGTTCTTCTTTATGGCAGGAGGGAGGCTTGAGCACAGGGTGGGTGGGACTTATTTGGCTCTCTGCTTCCTCAATTTTGAAAGTTAGGGAAAAATAAACTGCATGCCCCTTGTCTGGCTTTTTGAGGAGTTTGGGATACTTTAAGAATATTGTTTTTGACCCCTACTTTAAGTTTGGAAGTAGGTGCCATGGAAATGACAGATTGTTTTTATCTGTTTTTAACTAATGTTCTTTGGGTTGTGGGATTGAAGACAAAGCACCAGCCAACAGTGACATCTCCTTTAGAGGAACCTTTTTCCTCTGCCCCATTCATCACATGCGCAGCCCTGCGCTGAGGGAGCGTTTGCTGAGTGATGGCCTCTGGCAGGCCCCTGCTCATTGTGCAATGCAGACATGGTCTGCATTTCTGACAGGGTCACTCCCTCTGTGAGATGACCCAGCGAGGGGTGCAGACTGGAAATTAACTTCCCCTTACCTTGTTGTCCCCAAGAGAAGCAGATGCTAGGTTGGCCTCCATTAGAAGAAACGTAGGTGTCCTTACTTTTCTATCTCCAGCCCGCTCCACTGGCCCACTTTTAGAAATGGGTTACACGTGGCTGTTGTTGAAACAAAACTGAGTACAAACTACACTTGAGTTGATGCAGCTAAATTTATAAAGACACATAAATCCTGAGCCTTTTCCATTTGTTATGTTCTTTGTTATCAACACAATACATTTAAATCTGTTAATTCCTGGAGATTACTGTGAGGGAGAGGGAATACTCTGTAGACCAATAAACGAAACTTTCACAAAGATGAAATATGATTTCATTAAACCCTTGCGGTATTCCCCTAAGTTCTGATTTCAGTATTATTCATTGCTGAGATGCCAAAAAGAAGAAAGAAATTTAAATGTTGAGAAATGTTTTAATTCATTGCTTCATTGTGGATTTATAGTACAACATTATGAGTTTGGTAGAATTGCTTGCTGGTTTCCTGGTGTTGAGATGCCTTTCAGGCCACCGTCTACCAAGAAGCCGGCAGACACATTTGGAGTCGAATGTTGATGCAAAACACAAAGCAGTTAACTCCCCAGCTGACTTAGCAGCCCCAGAGCCCTTTGCCTCAGCCTGCAGGGTGCTGTCTTGCTCCGCTCATTCAGGTGTCTTGTCATGCTGTGCTTGCTGATGGCAGGAAGCTGGCTGCAGAGCAAAGACTATGTGCGTTACTCATTTACATCATGGAAGCCGATGCCTGTTTTGTGCATCACCCTCGTGTGCCATCGGCTCCCTTGTGTCTCCTGAGTCTGAAACTCAAAACATGAGTCACTTGCGTGAGCCAAGATAGTTTCTCTTTTTTTCAGTAGTTTTTGACTTTAGATGATAGGCTGATGTTAGAACAGGTGAGTTTTTGCATGGTTTCCTTTGCTTCCTTGACTCTTCGTAAGATAGGAGGAAGTGACGTGTGTTAGAGCCTGTGGGGAGTGCTTCCTTCTCTCCAGACTCGCTCTGCCTCCTTCAGGAATTCTGTGAGTTTTGTGTAATCCTGTACCACTGGGTAAATAATAGATTCTTTAGCTGTAAAGTGAGATTGCAGGACTAGGTGGTCTAAGTGTCCTTTCAATCTGAAGTGCTGTTACTTCTGGCCTGGGCAGGGTGGTTCCATGTCTCCGGCTCAACTCAATCCAGAAGACTTTGAGGTCCCCTTGCCCCCATTACCTGCAGCAGTGCTAGCTAGCCAACTAGCTACATTACGAATGATTGCTGAATGTTCTGGGTGGGTATTGTTAGAAACTCCTCCATGATTCACAGTGTTTTGGTACAAGGATGTTTTTCAGAGTATTAGGAGAGTCACGGAGTTCTTAAATTTGTGACACCGTCAAGCACAACCCCAGAAAGTTTGTTAGATCAGCACAGTGCCATTTTAAAAGCCATCTTTGATTAATGTTGAATTAGAATGCATGTATGTTGGGACTTGCCACACATCCCCACATTTCCTGTTGTCTTACATCCAGGCCCCTTCACGTGTGGATGCGGATTGTCTGGTCCTGCGGACACCTGAGTTGGTGACTCCGGTGCGGAGCATAGGAAGCTCAGTCAAAATGTCCTCTCCCACGTTTTCCCTGGTGTCACGCAGGCCAGGCAAAAGTTTCTTGAGCTTATTGATCTTTGTGGGCTTTTGCCTTTCTTTTCCTTTCCTGTTTTCCTTTCTTTCCACTGTCCTTCCTTAAAAGGGCTGCTGATGGGGTAGGGAGGGCGGCATTGCAGGAGGGGGGAGTGAAAAATAAGCTTCTAGTGCAAAACATTGGGTATGGCCTACGTTACAGGGCATTTTTAGGAAGGGATGGGAAGAACGTTTTTGATTTTTAGGGTTCACATGCTGAGCGCCCTTTGCGATCTGACTTAATTGCAGGTGGTTGTAAACATAGTTACGCAGGGAGCAGGAAGGACAAGGGCCACCAGGCACAGTCGCTGGGTGCTTCAGACACAAAATTTCCAATCAGTTGAGACTCAGAGAAGGGAAGTGCTATCCCGAGCTTTCACAGCTGGTTAGTGGGCCTTTACTCACCGGGTCTGTCTGGCTGTTAAATCCGCTCCGTTTCCACTGTCACCTTTCAACTGACTTGATTCACTCTCTTCAGTACATTCGTTTTCTAACTTTTCATTTACCCTCTGCCCCTTATCCTGTGGCAAAGACCTCTGCATCCCCAGTTCTTACCCTGTGTTAGCTCCTTAAGTGATGAAAACAACAGGGATATTCATGTGGTGTTGGGAGAAAGAAAAATAGCAACAGCATCCTCTTCTTTCACTGGCTTCAGAAATGACCAGCTCTTCTTCTCTTCTCCCCACCTAAAGGAGCAGGGAGGAGATTGCTGTCTTCAACTTCATTTCTTAGAACTGGTCCTGAGCCCAGTCTGAGGAAGAGCCTCTAGTATTTGTCACCGTAATTTTGATATTTGTCTATATTCATCTTAGAGATCTGAAACCTGAGTTTCAGAGAAATGAATTTCTGAGACCATAAACTAAGTAAGAAAATACTGGCGCCAAACATCCGTGCATCTTGCCAGCTCCTTACTTCATTGATTTCTTCCATTTAAACATGGAGGTTCCTCAGCTGTTCTTAAATTTTATCTTCCTCAACAGAGCTCCCAGCATTACTGATTCCTTAAGCACAAGGGGTGATGTGGTTATTCCCCATGCTCTGCCCTATTTGTAGGACAGGACCGTGCGTGATAAATGGCACCCGCTGCTCTTTCTAATAAGTCCAATCTCAGATGGGCTTTGGAATCCATCGTGTGAATTTATTGTGTCTTGTGTGCGCGCACTGAATGTGCATGCCTTGACCATTTCACTGTGACCAGTTCTACCTTGCTCTGTGTCTTGGAGGAGTAATTACAATAATAATAGCCGGTATTTATTGCTCACTGACTATGTGCTAATCTTTATATACAAGAACTGTGTGAGTTATTACACCGACCCTATCAGGTGGCACTCTTAACTTCTATACTGAACTGCCTCTGGAAGCTCTTATATGTGAAGGTCCTTGCCTAGAGAGTATTCAGGACCTTGTTTCGGGACTGACCGTCGTTTTTGATCCATCCCTGAGTAGAATATCAGTCTGATAAAGTGATGACTGTAGGAGAAGAATATTTTGGACAATGAACCTATACCTTGGAGCCAACTAACCATTCATTGACAGAAATGCAACATAACCCTAGGCAGGTCAGCTGAGTAGAAACACAGATGTGACGTCTTCCTTGGGTTTGAATTGTCTCCACTAACCACTGGATGTGTGGTCTTCAACAAATTGTTTAAATCTCTCTGAGCTTCAGTTTCTCATCTGAAGAGTGGTCACGATAACATCATAACTTGCTTGATGGGGTGCCGATCATGAGGGCTGTGGTAGTGGCGTGCGGGACTGGATAACATCGTAACTTGCTTGATGGGGTGCCGATCACGAGGGCTGTGGTAGTGGCGTGCGGGACTGGATAACATCGTAACTTGCCTGATGGGGTGCCGATCACGAGGGCTGTGGTAGTGGAGTGCGGGACTGGGGGTACAGTGGCAGAGGTGGCAGATGACCGATAAGCGGAGCTGCTGTGTTTGTTTGGAGGAGCAGTGGATTTAGCTCACGGTAAGCCAGTGGCTGCGGAGCACTTTACGGTGGTGAAGCTCTTCCAACATAAACCATGTGCCCATATAAAAGAAAAACATTCTGTGGCTAATATTCTACTTAATGTTTCAAAGAGCATTGTTTTTAACCGTTTTGCTATAAAAGTATGGTGTTCTCCTTTCCATGACTGCCTGCTAATGGAAATATTCCTGCTGCATGATTTTATGAAGGAAACATCCAGACATGTAAAAACACCCCAGTGGTTACAGCACAGATTTGGGAACCCCAAGCAAGGCGTTGCTTCAAAATTGTTTTGCTGTGAAGATTAACTTACTAAAGTATAATTTTATATCCTTAATCTGCTCTTTATTGTTTATCTTTGTGTAATCACATACAGATTGAGCACCTGTCACATCTAAGAGATGTGCTAGGGAATGAAACATCATTAATAATGATGGTGACAATATCAGCTAACAGGTACTGCCTGTCACTACATGCCAGACACTGCACTTACACACACCTGCGTTCTGGCCTTAGAGGGTTTGCCATTTAGTTAGGGAAATGGAATAAAGGCTAGATAACAACTGACACTAAGGCAGCTTAAACTAGGTTTTTAATATTAGCTAGTATTAGACCATATGCTAATGACTGTTAGCATCTAGAACTTACCTACTTCTCATGTGTTTTTCAAATTCCAGATCTTATCTCTCAAGTACGATTTGCCCGGCAGATGTTGTGACTACCACAGATGAGTGGCACTTCCTTTTACTGTCTCTGGAAGCTGCTATGCGTGTCTCTGTAATAGTTGCGCTTATTTTGTGTTGATACTCTTTACGGTATAACCCTTACCTCAGCAAATACATACAACACATGTAATTTAAAGTACTGATTGCGATAGGTATGTTGCATGGGTACATGATTTGTGTGATAGGTAACCTGGGAATTTTATCATTATTTTAGAAGCCATTCCCCGATCTCACCACTGGAGGTCAGCTGGACCCTTTTCCTCTTAATGAGACTCCAAGTAGATTCTCTTCTGATGGTTGAAACAGCATTCCAGTTCAGAGCTTTGCTTTAGACACGTGAAAAATAAAACTGCGCTTACCTCATTTCGCAGAACAGCATTCACGGATATGGTTATATAAATCCGTACTTACAGGCGTAACGCTTAGTGTACTTTCAGAAGCAATACATGGTATATTTGTGGATATGTATATGCACTTTCTCTATGACAAAAGGGAAAGAGCCCTCTAAAAACAGTGCTTTATAAAATTGATCATTTGCATTTTATCTAAGAATGGAATCACCAAACAGAAATTAGAGGTCTCTGTCATTCAGTGGTTCACTGTATGCTGGTGACAAGCACTATACCGGATGCTGGAGGGAGCAGAGCAAACATGGTCCTTGCTTCCTGGAGCTCGTAGTCCAGCTAGAGAGACAAGTATTGACAAAATAATCATTCAGTGCATACAATTAGGTGAGTGCTGTGGAGAAATATGTAGTATGAGATGCTATGATAAGGTGTCATTTAGATGGAAGGTCAGGGAAGGATAACGTTAGAAAGGGACGTTTAAGCTGAGATCTGAGAGGTGACCAGGAGCTTGGCTGGCTTGAGGACTGAGAGAAGGCTTGTGTGCCTGGAGCTCAGTACATGACAAGCAGGAGGAAGGTGGGGCATGAAGCTCCAGGGCAGTGTATTTCAAGTGGGATGCACTTGTTAAGCTGCATCCCAGAAAGAAAACTACATTTTATATTGAAACCCAGATTACATGTGTTTGTCTGTATATGCAAAATAATAATTTTATTAAACAAAATGTGTTTACTCTGATTTCCTCTGATATGTTCAACTCTTTAAAGAAAGGCTGGTGAAACACAAATTGATTTGCTAGCCCATGAATGGCTCATGGGCTGCAGTTTGCAAACAACAATGAAGTGGAGGAAGGCAAGGGGCTGCATTTTGGAAGGGTGTGTTGGTCTTTTTAAGGTTTCCCAATTTTGTCCTCAGAACAGTGAGAATCTGCTGACTAATTCGGAACAGAGGACTGTGTGACATGAACAGATTTGCATTTTCACAAGACACCCCCACCCTACGACCCATATCTGTTGCAAATACATAGATAGAAATAACATAATTTAAAATAATAATTGAGACAACAGATGAAGGCTTTTTTCAATTTTTTATGGAGTTTATAAGCTGAAATTTTATATAAAATTGCCAATATTTGGCCTATTTTTAACTCATACAAGAGCAATTTCCTATGGCTTAATCTTACAGAGTCGCACCTAAAGGCAAGGAGGGGAACGTGAGTAGGAATGGTGTTTCCCCAGATGGACCGCTCTCCGAAGCGCTCCCTGCAAGCGTGGCCTCAGAGACCACTGCGTACCGTGACGCAGTGCCCGTAGGATAATGACGTTGATGTATTTAATGGAAACTCTTTTCAAATTAGAACGGTTGAGACTTCTCATGACTCTTGTCCCCATGTCATTCACAAAATAACCTTGGTGAGCAATTCTCTAGCCTTCAGGTCATCTATGAAAACCGAAATGGCTAAAAATTAATTATCCAACTTAAATTAGTATATCCTGGTCGAGTGAACAGAAAATATATATCATTGATCTCTCTGAGACCAAACTGCTGTTTTACTCCATAAAAAATAAATATCTGTGACCCACTACTGATCAATTTGGTCTCCGTAACTTACACAGGTCCTTGGAAAATGATTAGCATTTTTGTTCCCTCATAGACCTTTAGTAGTAAAACTTTCACTTCTAGAGTTAGAAGCGATAGGACTATTGTATTGCACAGATACATACCCAGGAAAATGATTAGAAGATGAGGAAAGCAAGTTAGTTAAATATCAAAGTTACATTTATTTCCTATGTTTTTGTTAAATAAATGTCTCATTGAATATTAGCTTTACTTCCCTCACAGGTACTAGTTCTTTTTTAGGTGAATTAAATTTGAAAACTAAGGTATCATTAAACAACCTAGGAGGTTGTTTTTATTAAAGTTTATTTTCCATTAGTCCTGCTAGAAATTTATGAATGTTACCTCTCATCTTATTTTTTTCTACTTCAAACGTATAGTTCCCAACCACATGATCTTCTAACCGTCTTATGCAGTGAATCCATAATTATTTTTGTACATAAAAGGGCTTTCCTTTTTGATATTTTGTTTTCGGCACATGAAATAACATTGATTCTAGCGTTGATGACTATAATAGAGTATCGTTATTTTTGTGTGAGATTCCTACATTGCAGAGTAGTTGCTCCATCTTGAAGCCTGATTTCTAAAAACAAATGGAAACGCCTTTCCTTTTCGCCATAAAACCATGGTGGACGGGCCCAAGAACGAGGAGGGGAGAAAACAAGATTGCATTACAAACCTGGCACATCAGCCACGCTAGTAAAATCAAGCCCAATGTTGTTTTATGACTCAGAATTTATGTGAGTGCCCAGGATCAAAGGGCTCGAATCCCACCGGACTACAAGGTCCATAGTTCATGGCAAAAACTCATCAAAAAGAACATTTTAGTCATTTCAGCTTTTCATTTTAATCAGCCACAGCAATAAAAGAGCCTTTAGGTGTCCAAAAACATTTTGCAAGATCAAGAGGTGGTTCTCTCGCTTGTAGAAGCGGCTTTCTTATTGGGCCCATATAACGCCTGTGGCCTCAGAGTGTCAAAGGGCCGCTGCCTCCACATTGTTTGCCCTTGTGGGATGGTTTCTTTTGGTTCTTCTGACTGTGTATTATGTGATAATAAATTATGGTGTCCGACGGAAGGACCATAAAATTTTCACACCATCTATCAAGCTCTTTTAGCCATTTAAAGTTGGGTCTCTGACAGCGAGCCAGTACTTTGCAATGTTGAGACAGAAACAGAGTCTACCGCCAGCCTCCTGAGAGAGCTCTGCGTACAAGAAGGAAACGCGAGGCTCCGGTGTCAGCCCCAGTCTTGAGTCACTGCCCTGACGCTTCGTAAGACTGTGGTTTTGACACTCCGTACAATGGGGGTCCCACCTTGACCACAGCACTATGCAGATTACATAGAGTGATATCGTGAAGCCACTGTCCAGAGGCGAGAACAGATACGCACTAGGCATCGGTTAGACGTGGAACCAGCCTGGGCCCGTCTGCACTGTCAACAGGAGACCTGACTAGGTAAAGGGGAGAGCTGACCCCACAGGAACACACTGAGAGAAAAAGTTCTTGCGAATGTGGAGGAGGGTGAGAGCAGGGACCCCAGAGTCTGAGTTAGCTCTGGGGGAGGAGGGGAGCGTTTCTTTTGAGATAAGAAGAAAAAAATGTCTATAGAATCATTTTACTGAATTTATTGGGGTGGCATTGGTTAATAAAATTATATGGGTCATCTATAGACTAACTGACACCTTTATTTCTTTGCCTCGTTTTTGACTTTGGCCCCCACTGAACGGAAAAAGAAACTTGGACAGCTAATGTTTTTCCACCAGAGCTCTTTGATATCATCCCCTACCACCTCTTCTGCAAGGTTTCTCGTCCCTTGTTCTTTTCTTGGCAGGTGTCTTCCCCGCTTTCCAATGATAAATTCAGGCATTTTTACTTTAAAAGCCCTTTGCTTGACCACACAGGTTCTTAGAGCTTCCATCTCTCTCTCTCTCTCTCTCTCTCTCTCTCTCTCGTAAAGTTCTCAAACATTAGTCACGTGTAGACGATTTTCACACCACGTGCTCTCCGTTACCGCTGCACCGCGGCAGCTGAGACCACAGATGCAGTAATTATCCAGACCTGTCAGTCCCCTGTCACTCTTCGCTGATCCTGGAGTGTCAGTGTTAAAATCTCCCCTCAACATCCGAGACACCGAACTCTCCTGTGTTTCCTCCTCTGGGTGTCTCCATCTTCTTTGCGGTCCCTCAGTTCTGACTCTGCAGCACCCCCCAAATGTGACCCTCCAAAAGGCGGCTTTTAGTTCCCTGACTTTCCATACATTCGTCTCTTAGAGATTTCATTTACTGCTGCGTAAAGGCTTTTCAGACCTAATTACTTGGATTCAAATTTTCCTGAGATCCAGCTCCAGGAAAGTTCTAGTTTTTGCTGGAAAAGCTACACTGGGAAATATTTTCAGTATCACAAATTTAAAATTTCCAAAGCCAGAATATCAAAAATTCTTATCATTCCCAGGGTTGAAAGGGCTTGTCTGCTCGTCTTCTTCTGTCTTTCCCTGTACACAATATAAACACAATACAAAGGGTTTCTTTTCTTAGCTGCCCCAAATATGCTTTTCTCCTAAAAGTAAAAGTCCAGGCCAAAAATCTCAGATGCATCTTTGGCAACTCCGGGACCCTTACCTTCTGCCTCCAGTTGATTGCTAAGTTCTGCTAATTTTAGCCCCGTGGTCCCTTGCGTACACTTGTCCCTTGGCACCCTGCTGTAGGCCTTTATTGCAGCTTCCCTATAGTCAAGCCATGTTAAAATTGCTTAGAGATTGTTGCTCCTCTCCCTTAAATGCCTCTGGTGGCTCACTATTGCTTACCAAGTTAAGTTCAAAGTCTTCAGCATGGTGCTTAGGACCTTCTAAAATCCTGTTCAAATGTGTAACTTTAGTTTTCCGCTGTTTGCCTCTGCTTTCCCATCACTCTGCCTCTTTCTTCCACTTGGGTTGCTCACAGTCTGCCACTCTGCCTTTTTCCAGTCCTTTGTGGCCTGGCAAGGGCTCCTCATCATGTGGGAAACCATCTCTGATTTCCCAGGGCTCCCTCTTCCGAGGCCTTTCGGCTCTTTGCACCTGACTTAGGCCCATAGCAGACTCTCACAACGGGAAGGCAGGGGCGTCACCCCTTCCTTCCACACCCAGTGCCGAGCACAAGTGGCACGTACACCTTCAGTCAATAGCCAACAGGTAAGTCCGCCATCGCAGTGATGTGGGCATCAGTGCGTAGCTCAGCCATTGGTTGGTTTCCGGTCGGTTTCCCTTTTTCTTCCTCTGTAATAGAAGCTGGGTTTAAACCAAAGTGATCCTTCAGGCAGTATTCTTCAAATTCTACAGGAACTCTACTAAGAGAACTATGTTCCCAGAATGTTTTTAAAGGAGATTTTTTTATAGTTTATATTTTTCTTCTGGGAGAACAGTGTTTATTGTTTCTTATTGCCTTAGATGCACATTTATCACATGTGGCCTATTTAGGCAGCTTATGGTGAGGGATCATTTGTATTAGTGTAGGTTAAGGCAACATGGACTCATTTGAATTGGCAGTAATTTGTAAACCCTTTCATTCTATAGGTGGGGAATTGGAGGCTGAAAGAACCAACCTTAGAATCGAGCTTCATGGTTCTCAGACTTTCCTTCCTCAGTGCCGCTGAGGGAAGCAGCATGCTCCCAACAGGACAGGGGCCTTATAGTCGAGGAAGCTGACCACCCATGGAGAGTCACCTCTGGTCACTGCACATTAGCAGTAATGGAGCCCAAGCGTGCGTAGGCAGCTGAGAGAGGTGATACGCTGGAAGTCGGGTTTTGTCCCAAGCCAGTGTTTTGTCACCGAAGCCGTGTGGAGGTTGCTCTGCCAAAAATGGAGAAAGCATTACCAGTAATTAAGTGATGGTCAGAAAGTCTGTTCATGCAGGCCGTAATGGCCGGTAATACTGAGTGTATGCTCTCTGAGGCTTAAAATGACATGTTTAAAACCACCGTCTTCAGCCACACGAGCAAAATTAAACATCATTCTTTTAGGAATGTGCGGATCAATTGGAGGAAAAGAGGGCTACCTCTTCCAAATATTTAATTCATTTTCAACATTGTTGCTTTTTAGGGTCAGACGGTTGTATAATAGTTTTTTCTTCTTTCCTCACTCCTTATCTCTGCAAGATTAAAAACTGCCTCCAAGGTTTATAAATAAGAGTTTGAGAGATTATGTTATGATTCTCCAACAAGACTTTCTGGATTTGTGAGGTACAGATCAGTGTCCAGATGGACTCTTCGGTCATGGCCTGGACTCCACCATTGGATTCCTACGGCATCACTCACTCCTTGCTCATTAGCAAACTAATTGCTAATTGTGTGTGTGTGTGTGCGCGCGCGCGCGCGCGCAAGACAGAGAGGCAGGCCACCAGCTGTCAAAAATACCTCTGGGAGCAATTTTATATCCTCCCCCCAAACCTGCAACTAAGCACCACCTTCAACAAGGGACCATTACTGAGGGGTTATGAATGCTGCTATGGGATTTTACATCACTCCCCACCCCTCCAAATCAACTTTAAAAGTGATTGTACTCAGAAACAGAAAGATAAATGCTTCCTTCTCCGTGAGCCCCAGCGTTTAGGGCCCGACCGTTCAGTGTTTTCCTCACAGGTACATCATGTTTGGATTTAATTCTACCCTTTTATTCTTACCTGTGCTATGTTGATATGAAAATGTGAAAACACATCAAAGAAAAATATAAAAGGGAAAGTGACTTGGAAGAGACTAGGCATTTGCTTTTATATTTGGCAACGGCGATTGAGATTGGGGATGCTTAACAAAGTAAATCTGGACCAAGAAAAATGATCTTCATGCCAATCTTTATAAAAATCAAAATTCCTTTCTTTCAGACACCTCGGCCATCCTAATGCGTTTCATATGTGTGTTAATACTGTATTCAAGGACATGCAGTCAGGGCGCATTCTGCTCTGTGCGGCGAGGGAAAGGTGATGGTCCAACGCTGAGATTCCTAGTAATCTAAATATTTAAAGTGCAAGTAGTTTGTAATTGTTTAGAATAGGCGACTGGCGTGGGCACTTGGGTCAGCTCATTTCTCATGACGGGTGCATGGCCCAAACCTGGCACCTCGAAGCCCTCGTAGCCGACAGGCACAGTCCGTGGGAAAGCAGCACGCTCGTGAGATGAAATGCTACAGCAGTTACGTGGTGTTATGGACGTTTTATAGCTGGCCCTGTAGTTCATTAACCTGTATACTTAGTTAATGACTTTTGAATGCCTTCGAAAGGAATTATGTATGAGTTTTCAGGTAATAGAGCCCCTGTCTTTTCAGATTATTAATATGTGCAGCCGTAGCATTTAAAGTGGAAATATTGCCAGAGAGAAAAAAATTACAGCCATTTATAACCCTCTATCAAACTAAATTTGAAGTGACACTTAAACTTTGCATAGGATAGTTGAACATTAATTTTGAAAATGTTGCATGAATCATATTCCATTTTTGGTAAGTTGGGAAATAGGAATACTGATTTACACTCGTCTTTCAATTACTGGAAAAAATAAAAATGTAATCATTATAATAATTATCTTTTGAAAAAGCAAAAATTATAGTGATGAGTATCAATCAAAAGTAATATACTAGTTTAACTGAAGGGGAGGGGGGAGTGCAAGAGGAAAACAAGAATGTGGTTTGTCTATATTCCAGGAGAAAAGAATTAAGTCAAAATGAGATCTGGGCCTTTCCAAGTCATTCTGTGTGCATCATACTTGAGTGTAATTTCACATGGGTCCTGACGTTCCAAGTATCATTAAACATCTAGTAATCAGAACAAATGTTCTGCCAAATTCCATTTATTTTCTTAACTGTTTAAGGCATTGAGCACCCCAGATTTATAAATATATAATTAAAATCCTGATTTAAAAAATAAACCTAGATGGGGGATTTACATTTTTCTTAATCTATGTTTACACAAAGAAAATATCTGTTTTTAAATATCACTTCAGATCTTCGTAGACTCAAATAAATCAGTGTGATGCTTTGCCAAAACTATTTCTAAAAAAGATGGGTTTTGGTGCCTTTTGGTCAGGAAGTTTTAGAATCCTCTTCATGCTCAAAAGGAAGATTATTCTGTTTCCCTCTATTTTCAAGAATATGAGCTTACGTGCTGTGGATGGACTTTATCACTTGCCTGCTGTCAAACCATATACACCCTCAACTGCAGATATTCCAAATGAAGCAAACAGAGCTCTAAAAACTTTTGTGCCTCTTCGTAGATAGATGCTTAACTCGAGATGTTTGATGAGCTTCATTGCTTACGTACAGAATCTCAAAAAGAGCCTAGCCATTATGAAGAATAAACCTGTCACCCACATTATCACGGGTGCAGTTTGAAGGTTCTTTTTGTTGATCCAGGCATTTATATGACCCCTGTTCTAATCATTTTGGTGTCTCTCCCAGCAAAGGAAGATTGGAAAATAACTCATAGCACTTGGATGTACATGAAATAAAACATGTCTGCGGGTTCCTCAATTATTTCGAAATGGAAATATATTTGGAACTGTAAAACTTGTTGCCAATAAAAGATTATGACTGTCTTTGGTGTAGAATGTTTATTTTGACTAATTTGGGGTCAATCCATTTGTCATCTCTCATTTGGGCCCAGTGTGTATTATAAAGTAATCCAGCCTGGAGGTCTGCTGAGTGAACCAAACTTACAAGGTCTGAATGGAGGTGGACCTGGATCTTTGGACTCCTGGGTGCTGGAGCGTCATGAGACTAGGAAAGAGCATGGTCTTCATCAGCTATGCGCTTAGCAGCTGGGACCTCACTGAGGGATAATAGAAGTAATCACATAGCTCAGAGGGGTTTTAGTCATACGTGTAACAGGTCTTACATGGGCACTGCTCCGAATTCTTTCCCCCCGTCCTTCCTTTTGTTAACTAAATGCAGTAGTCATAGGCACAATAGCTTTAGTGACTTCTAGAAGTTGGCCGGGAATATTGCTCTCTGAATGCCTGCTGCATGCCAGGCGCTATGTGTGGTTCTAGGAACGCATGAGGGAACAGGGGAGACAAAAAGGTGACTCCTCATAAAAGTGACGTGTTGAGATGGCAGGAGGCAGTGAAGGTCGCACAGGAGGCAGCATAATCAGCAGAGCAGGAAGAGTACCAGAGTTTTGTACTGCCAGAGAGGGTGAGAGAGGCCATGTTCAAGTTCAGTTGCAGTCTTCCCAAAGAAGAGTGAAGAAAAATACACCAAGTTGGGTAACTCAAGGAGCCATTAGTGATTCTTGTGAGCATTTCCATGATCATGGTGGTGATCTAAATCAGATTTTTGAGAAATTGCACAAAGATGCAAAGACAGTCTACGATTGGCTAGCCACAATGCCGTACAACTGAAACGGATATAAAATAATATTAAATGTACTCTGTAATTTTAAAACAAAATTTAAAAACGTTAAAAGATGCAAAGACAGTAGGTGGCGAAAATCTTTTAGAGTAATGCCTGTAAGCGCATAATGGGAGATTGTATCTTGAGTGGGGCGGCAGACTTAGGCAAGGATTCTGGTTTTTGTGAGCAGCGGGCAGACGTAAGAAAAAAGGACTTGAGCTCTTCTTAGGTAGGGGCAAAAAGGAGGGAGAGGTACTTGTTAATGAGCAGGTACAAATTGCTTGAGAAGAACCTTGACATAAGCGCCAATGTGTCTTGTTCGTGAGAGATAGTATAGCTTTTGTTTTATGATACAATGCTAGTTTATTTTCATGTGCATTCTCAGGGTACACGGGTCCTCCGTAATGCAGTTTATTTAGAAGGGAGGTTAACTTTTATCTAAACCACGTTGTCTTCACCCCTTTTTCTTCAGCCCCCATTGAAAAATACATATAAACCTATACATACATACGGGACGTATGGATTGTGCTGGTAGCTTCCAACCGACAGCGCACTATAAACTCAACGACTTGCTGCTAGCTGTATCCAGTATTACGGAAACTCTGCAATGTTTTCAGGCAGAGCATTTCTTAATTTGTTCTGACTACACTATTCTGTCTCTTTCCTCTTTGTATGAAATATATATTAGGAAGCAAGACAGGTAGTGGCATCCTCATTTTACAGAATGGAGAGAACTCGCAGCTTATAACACTGGTGAGACCTGTACGTGTAGAAGGAAACTGTTTTAATTGCACTGTGGAACAGACTGTTCTTACAGGTGGTATGTCTAACTAAGAAAAAAAAAATTACCAGTCAATTGCAAATCCAAAGGAAACTTTTAACGGAATAGTCTGATCCTTGGTTTGGAGGCTGATGTAGGAAAAACACTAATAACTCTTCCAGTTGGTCCGGGACTAGACGATGTTGGGTCTTTCTTTACGGGGCCGAAAATGAGGACCTTGCATTCTTAAAAGCACTTACTGATCAACTACTTTGAGAAAACCGGACTCATTATAAATAATGTGATAGGAAGTAGACCATGCAAAAGAGGAAGAGATGAGACCTCACAGTGTTAAAGGCAACATGACGTCCTGCCTATGCCATGAACTCTCAGGGGTCTCTCGCTCCCTGGCCGTGTTCTCACAGAGTTAGAATGGTGCCAGATGGGGCGGTGCCATCTCAGGTCCTTACCGTTAACCACTTCCCAGCCCTGACCTAGAGGGAGGAAGCTCTGGAAACTGGGCCACAGAAGTGGAAATGCTATAGACCTGATGAGAAAGGTTCAGCTTTTATCTTAGGGAATTTGGACCTTTGTGTCTCTTTAAGACATGGATACTTCTCTACCTGTTTTGGGGACAAAGGATTAAATGTCCTCTTAAAATAACCTTGAAACTAAGTGTTTGCAGAACTGCTGAAACACCTCCACAGATCCCTAGAAACCTGGTTTGTAAACCTCCTAATCTTTTTCTGACCAGTTTGTTTTACAGATGAGGAAAATAACCGGAGATAAGAAGCAAATTCAAGGTCATACCGCAGTCTTGTGCTGAACTAAATCGAGGCACTCTGACCACTGTTTTAGTGTTTTTCCATTACTGGACCCAGCCTATCCAATTAGAGTAGAAAATATTTCTCCTTGGGTCTATTAGTTAAAGGTTGAAGACTATACTCAATTTCGTGAGCCCTTTCCTGGCATTTCACCTTATGTATTGTATGATGAGTGTGCCTTTTGGCTGGGGTGAGCAATTTTTGGACCCTAGCTTCCTCTAGAGGAGGCATCTTAGGCCAGAGCCCAGATCTTAATAAAAAACACATAAACCCTTTTGTTTGTCTTCCCAGTTGATTGCCCTATAATTTAAAACCCATTCAATGGCAGATTTATCAAGTGACTAATCCCTGGGGAGGCGCAGAGTGGCAAAGAGAAGGTGGCTGTGGCCTAGGCACACATCATTGGTCATTTGTTCAAATATTAAGGTAGGAAGCCAAATATCCCTTGCTTACTCATGAGAATATATTCAGGGAGGTTAGTTATGAGTGTTTGCGCCTGGCGTGTCTCGTTACTGGATGAGGAAAGCAACACAGACAGCCTGGGATGTCTTGGGCAGACGAATTGACCTGTATGGTCCTTGGTTTTCTTCTTGTCAATGACAAAGTTATGTTTGAATAATAATAATAATAATAATGATAATGATAATAATAATAATATAAAACCCACATAAGTCAGCTGTCTTAAAAATTGAAATCACTACAGATATCTCTTTTTTATTTTATTAATTTTTAATAGTTCCTTTTTACTGTAATTTTACCATCACCATTTATCCCCAGTACCCTCTTCATCTCCACCCACTCGCCCCACCCCCCACAAACACCATACTGTTGTTTGCGTCCACAAGTTCTTTCCTTTCTGCTTTATCCTTCCGCCCCTCAAACCTCCTCGGCCAGAGGTGTCAGCCTGCTGTCTATCTGTGAGTCTCTCTCTATTTCACATGTTAGTTCAGTTTCTTCATTAGATTCCACACACAAATATCTCTTTTCAGCTAGAATATGAACTTCACAAAGTACGATGGTGTCTTTTTTACATTTGTATTAAATTTATTGGGGTAATATGGATATAAGTTTCAGGTGTGCAACTTGACAGTCTGACATCTGTACACACCATGGTACGCTCACCACCCAAAGCCTAGTCTCCTTCCATTACCATGTATTTGACCCTCTTCATCTCTGCATCCTCTTCTCACCCCCTTCTTCTCTGGTGGTCACCATTCTGTTGTCTGTGTGTCGGTTTGGTGTTTCTTTGTTGTTGTTTGTATGTTTGTTTTGTTCGTCTGCTTGGTTTTTTTGTTTGTTTCGTATTTCATGTATGAGTGACAGTAGAGAGATCGTAGTCTCATTTCACTGTGATATCATGGAGACTTCTTTACAGTCTATTCGGTTTTGCAACATCACTATGAAGACTAAGCCCATATGTAGGCAATTTATCACAATCTCCTGAGCCTCTTCTTGCTACCAGAGTGCTATAAAATTGGTAGAGATATGGAAACTATTTTTCTAATCAGCAATCATAGAGTCTTATGTAGAAGTTTCATTTTTACCTTTAATACCAGAAATAACTCAACAAGTGGCCCCTCCTTACTTACTCCCTTCAGACAGTGCTATTTAAGTGACTTAATACCATTTTAAATTTCCTACCCTTTTTTAATTACAAAAAAAAGTTGGGAGTATGCGAAGCAAACATAATTGAGGGATCTATGTCATGGTTTCCAAAGCGATACTATTGATTGGGCAGATGGGCATAGGCCTTAGTATCATGCACCTTCATAGAAATTCATGAGTCGAGAAAGAAACATTGTTGACTGTCGTAATTACTTGAAGAGCCTGTTTGTCAGTGTTATGGACAAGGATATTTGCCACCTGTTGCTTCTAAGATCACATGTACTCTGGAACGGGTTGTATATACCTCACTGTACTACCTATCACTTCAAAGTGATGATAATAATACAGCATAAAATTCCAAGTCCTCTCTTTTAATAGAGAAAGAATTAGTACATTGGCTCATTGCCCAGAAATGTGCAGTCTTAGGTTTGCTTATTAGGTTTAGAATTACTTTTTGGAAAAATGAAATCTGAAAATCATTTCCATGGATATGTCCAGGTATACCCATTCTGTGACTTCTGTAGTATTTAGTGATACTAACAACTTAAAAATAAATTGTTACCAGAACCTCCCATGAATAACAATTTCTTTTTTATTTCACAAAAACACTCTGGCTATAGAGATGTTTTTTTGTGTGTCCCAAGTAGGAACCTCAGTCCAGATTTCAAAGATTTCTTTGTTTGTTTCACCTCCCCACTATGTCCTTGAATGACTATCTATAACTATATTTGTTTTTTAATTTGTCTCTGAATACTTACAATAGCTATCATATTTCAGAAATAACTTACAACTGCATGCATGCTGCATGCTGAACTACTGTTTTGAGAGCACCTTAGTGAGTCTGCTTGGCCTTGTGTGTGCTTCTGCACTCAGAGTGGGAGTTGGGACTCTGGGTGATACTGTGCGTGAGTCCTCATGACGCTTTGGGGAGCAGAGCTGTATTCTAGAAACTTCCGATAAGAAGAGAGATGATGAAGTCTTGGGTGTAGAAGTAGCATTTTGTAACTAGAGGAAACCTTAGTGATTAAGTATTTTAAACGCCTTATTTTAGATATTAATAAAACAAGGATTACAGGAAGTGAAAAAAAAAATTGGCTAAGTTCAAGTATCTACTGACTGGAATGACTGGGAGCAGAATCCAGACCTTCTGACCCTCAGTCTGTGCTGCCCTCCCACTTGCCTGGGAACCAAAAAACCTTTCAATCTATTTACTCAGTGGCTCCAGTCTTTTTCCAGAAGGATGGAGAGCAAATATTTTAAAGAAAGCATCTTTAATTAAAAAGTATCACTATTTTTGTGTTGGCATTCTGACTTTCTAAACAGTGTTGAGTGGGAAGGATTAGTAATTACTGAGGATCTGGGATAAAGTGAAAAGAGCCCAGGACTAGGGTGAGAGATCTGAATTTGGGTCTAGCTCATTGGCAGTTTACTTAAAACCTCCCTCATCTAGGAAGCAGTTACAGTACCAGCATTCTTACTGGTTATTGCCGTAGTTATATGCATTAATATAATACAAATGCATTGTAGGCATAGGCAGTATATAATGCTGTTAGTCAATAATTGTGAATTATTGCTTTAGCCACTATCAATTGATATCACTTCAAAATGGCAAAGTGGGAAGAGCATGGATTTTAATATCTGATCAGGATTCGAGTTTCTTTCTCGTTGCACAAGTTATGGTCTTACAGAAGTTAACGCTTCTTCATTCAGAACATCTGCTTTTCAGAGTGGCAAGGATTCCGTGACGTCGCCCGGCACAGTGCCCCGCACACTCACTCCACATGGGTTCCCTCTCTTCCGCTATCTCCACGGAGCATCAGCATAGCAGGAAATTACTGGAGATGACACCACTTTTACACATGTGTGACGTAACTTCGTACTCTGGAACGCCGCATGTATTGGGTTTTACTCCTGAGTCAACTCAGGGGCTGTTTTATCTTTTCATCGCTCTTTACCCCTTCCTTTCCTGCTCTGCTTCTCTGTTTCTTTATCCCTCCTCGTAAGTTCCAGTTACAGCAACGTGTCCGATATGCCTCGTGTTTCCGAGTGTCCCTGAGATGGCCTCTTAGTTATATCACATTGTGATTTATTTCTGATAAGAACAAAAAAGGTATTGGTCATAGTTAATTAAAACCAGCTATTGTTAACCTGGGGGATTTCCATCAAACCTAACGCCATTCCTTTCATTAATAGAGACTTTGGTTTTTACATTAGGAAGTATCAGTTAAGTAGGGAGTCATTGCAGCCTGTACAACCTTCATAAACAGAACAGAAAAGCCAGGATGCCCACATCCAAAGCCGTGGGGCCACCGTCTTCTTGCCTTACCTATGAAGTAGGCACGAACCGAATCCCTTCCCTTAATGGCGTTTGCTCCCACTGGCTTTCTGAGGCGGTGACGGCTGGTTGTGCTCCTGCGCAGTTCCCAGGAGTGGTCTCGCTCTCTCCAACCTAAGCATGTGGAGTTTGGAAGAGTACCCGGAAAAGACCGACTTACTCAAGTTGTTAGCGGATAACATGAATGGTACCGGCCCAGTCAGCCCCCGTGGGAGAGAATGTAACAACAGGATGCTCATGCGTGATTTTCCACGGTGCCTGGGACCACGTTGGTATCTTTCATCAGTGGGCACTTTGCTCCCTGACAGACATGTTTGTGGAGACCAGACAAGTAAAAGTCTCCCTCTGTTGCTTGGGTTTCAGTGCGGTGTGTTCCTTTGATGATATCTCTGAGCAGCGGCAATGTGGAGGATATTAAAAAATAATGAGGATTTGGTAGGGGAAGGGAGGACAGCCCCCACGGAGGCTGGGGAAATGACCTGGACACCAGTTCCTAATCAGATTAGAATCATAATGTGGTTTAATTCTACTGCATAGTTTATTATATTTATGGCAGTGACCTTAAAGTTTACTGTAAAGAGAATGCTTATCTACATGAAGTATCTGGAATTGTTAACATTAAATATGATCAATATCAACTTTTAGAAATACCTGAGCTTAAAAAAAAGCCTCGATGTTTTATGTGAACTTTCTAGGCAATAACCACTATGGAATCTCAGGGTTTATGTTGTGCGTGGAGCTGTCAGAGGGGAGGGGACCAGCAGGTCTTTCTCTTTTACAAATTTTGCAGAGCTGCAAGTCTACTTTAGTGGATAATACAAAGGCAAAAGAAAGTTGTAACACTGAAAGCTAAAAAATAATTCAATCCAATAAGCATTTATGGATCACTAACTAGCCAAGCAGAATGCAATGTTCTGGAAGTTCAAACACGAATAAGCCACGGTCCCCAACTGCCTGGAGCTTTTAGATTTGCAAGGAAGATAAACATAAATGACTCTAATGTAATGTGAACCTCGCAAGTTCTTTGGCAACAAAGTCAAAGGAAAACTTTTGTCAAGAAGAATTAAAAAAAAAGAAGTTTAAGCCAGAAGGTTCAGTTGAGCTTGACTGAATTGTCCTTCGGGGCTCTCACTAGGTGAAAATGGAGAGAAAAGGGGTGTTGTAAGTAGGGGAAAGGGCATGCATGAAAGCATAAAGATGTGGGCGCTGATCATATGTTTGGATCTATAATGGTGTAACATAGGGAATGTATAGAGAAGTATCTGGAAAAGTAAGCAGAGGGCAGGTTTTGAAGAGCCATGGAAAGCATTAGGTTTCTACGCAATGGAGAATGACTATCCTCAATATTGGTCATGGAGGAATACTCCTCAACCCCCCAGCCTCCAATGAGGACCTATCAGAATTAGGAAGAGCCTTTTTCAAATAGCACATATTACTTTGGAGATTCTGAAATGATCCAAGTAAAGGTCATTGCAAAAATAATCTACCAGTATTGTGGTGTTATACCCTCTCAGCTGTGTTTGGAGCAGAAGCAAGATAAGAACAGTTACTGTTGGTGTCAACTCAGGCTGCCCCTTGGAATTTCTTGGGGAGCTCTAAGAATACTAGAGCAAGGGCACCTTCTCAGACCAGCGGAATGATGATGTGTGGGGATGGTCCTTCCCAGCAGTATTTTTTTTTTACAAAGCTATCTTGGTGTTTCTAATAAGAGCCACTACACTAGACAGATGATAATAGTGCCAGTGAAGGAAAAGGATTATTGAAACAGAATAATTTCATTGGGATTGCTCTCTTAAAGACTGTGAACTTGAATCTTGCTTAGGAGGTGGTTATAGATTAACAGACTATTGCAGGTGAAAAGAAGATGTGATTAAAAAGGAAAGAAACAGAAGTAACCAAGTTAAGAGTAAAGGAAGGTAGATAAAACCCGGATGAAGTCTAGTAGGTAAAAACTTGGGGAAGACTGGAAAGACGTAAAACCTCAGTACCCATCTTCTTTCAAATTATATATTGAGGCAAATGCAGAAAAACAGATATTTAGCAGAGGGGGTCAGGGAGAAGGAACCCCACAATGTCCTAAAGAACATTTATCTAAAAATGAATGGAAGGTCTGTAACTGTTTGTCTCCTGTGTACAAACACCGTGTCTGATGTGAAAGTAAAGAATGCTGAGAAGAGAGTCGGCAGGGTTTAAAAGCATTGTGTTCCCTTGACCCAGCCTTAGTTGCAATTTTGGCTGTGAGGACCTGGACTTGGCATTTTATAAAGATTCCCAGGGTCCCAGGCAAACATTATCCAGCAGTACATGCTTATCCAACAGAAAGTTCTACTCTCTGTGTTTGATTCACCAAATCATTAACAGCCCTTCCAGCTATGGCTCTAGACACAGGGTGTGAAATGGCACGTGGTTTCCATGTGCAATGCAGAAGTGGCCCTTGACAGGAAGTAGAGTGAAAATGGGGTTACTTACAAACTCGCTTTCCCAAAGGCTCGATTCATGGTGTGTGTGGACCGGAGATTCTTCATTTGTAACAGAGCCGTGCACAATTGCAATAATTGATAGGATATGGGCAGATAGAGAATGAATGAGGTGCTTATTACTTTAATCACTTTGAATTACTGTGTCTTGCTGAGCTCTGAACACCACCAAGACAAAATCAGAATGATCAAAGGGATTTTGAAACAGGCAAGGGCAAAGGTAAGGTGTTTCTTTACATGGGTCATTTATTTAAATTTTAATGGTCAGAAGGGTTTCTAACTATAATCTCAGCATATTGATAAGGAATTCATGGAGATTCAACGTTTCCTTCTTATTTGGTAATTCTTCCTATCAGTGAATACAGTTTGTAAGGAAGCCATTCATGGGGTCTGTGCTTGGTAATCCGCCCTCTACCTTGGGTGGTTGTGGCAGAGGGGTACTGAGAGAGGACACCATTTGCAAAGGCTCAGATGCATGAAAGAGCATGGTCCTGGGAAAGGCAAGATGTTGTGTAAGACTATAGTCCAGGATGTATCTGAGGAAGGGGCAGGTGCCAAAAGTGGAGAAAGTTGACAGAAAATGAATTGGAAGAGTTTTCGATGTGTTCTTAGTAAAAGGTTTTCAGTGTCAGTCTGTAAATAATGATCAGTTATTGAAAGGATTTTAAGGAATAAAAACATTAAAAAAAGTCTTTCTAGAACCAGTGTGGACAGACTGGAATGGGAGAAATAAATTGCATAGCTCTTGCCATTGCCCAGGTGAAGAGGACCCCATGAAAAGCTGAGGCAATGGGGATGGAAGGAAAGGGATGAATCAGAGAAATTAGTGTCACTCATTGATAGGTAACATGTTGGGAATGAGGGAGAAAAGGGAACTCAATGTAGTATCCAAGCTTCTAGGTAGGATGATTAGGAGGACGATGGTGCCATTAACTGCAATAAGGGATTTCAGGGGGACAACCTGGGTTTTGGCAAAGATGGCTTTGTTTTCAGGTGTGTTCAGTCTGAGATGGCTGGTTGATTATGCAGGTAGACCAGTCTGGAGGAGAGCTGGCATCGCAGTTTGAAGGTAACAATTTGGAAGTGACAGTTTACCGTACGTGTCATTTCATATAAGTGCACAAGATGACCCAGAACGATTGTGGTTTGAGAGGGATAAAATGGCAAGGAAGATGCCTGGCGAACAGCATTTAAGGGATGGAGGGAGGGAGAGGACCCACAGATTGACCAAAGAGAGCCCGGAAGCGGAAGGCGAATGGGGCTGGGTAGAGAGGGTATATCAGAAGTTTAGGGAAGCAGAGAGAATTTCAAGGTGTGGGCACCAGTCACCTTTACAAAACCACTGAAAAGTGCTAACTGAATGTAACACTCAGATAGTGTTGTTTCGGGAAGACAATGGGGGCAGAAACCAACTGCAATTGGTTAAAAGGAAGATGGCTACAAAACTAGAAAAAGCAAGAGTTCTGTGCTTTTTTTCCCCCAAAAAAACTCTAATGTGATGAAAAAGAGGCAGGGTGAGAAAGGCTGACATCTAGAAGGGGTGAAAGAAGGATTTAGATATCTTTGTTTTTGCTTTAAATGGATAGAACATGGTGCTGGGGAATATGCTGAGAGTCAAATGCAAGTTGATATGGCCACGGGCCTCTGATCTGTGCCGTAGCAAAGAGATAATAATAATGATAGCAAACTTATATAGCACCCTCTAGATGTCATTTTACATATGATACCTTCTGTCCAGAAGGTATCCAGCCAAGTACTATGAAAAATAGAAGCATTTGTTGAAGAAGATACAGATACAAGAAGCATTGTACATAAGACAGTGATGCCTCAGTCCCCTTCAAGGTAGGCACCTTGACACCTCACACGGTTCTCCCAATCACCATCAGCTGCCCCATCATATTTTCCTGGATCATATCAATGGTCTGAAATCTCTTCCCTTTCAAAGGTGATTTTAGTTTGGAAAAAGCCAGAAGTCTCAGGGCACCAAATCTGGGCTGTAGAGGGGCTGAGTCACCTGGGCGATTGGATGTTTTGCCAAAAAACTCTGCGTGAGATGTGATGCGTGAGCAGGCGTGTTGTCATGATGAAGCTGCCAATCACCAGTTGACCATAGCTGCAACCTTCTGAATCATCTGAATACTTTCTGTGTAGGAATGTTGACGCTTAATACAAAATTTGATGCAGATTTGTCACTCTGCTGGCTTAGTCATTTTGAATGCAACAGCCAAACAGCACACATGTGTCACTCAACAGTGTCTACTGCCCCCACTGACTAGTACAGTGAAGTTGTCATTGTTCATGCCTGCACATTCCAGTCCACTCTCCCTGGCTGCTATGTTGCACTGATGTCCCGCAAACTGTTCTCGTTATGTTAAAAGTGGCTGGACTTTTCCCAGAAAGTCATATATGAACTCATCCTGCTTCTCATAACCACCTGGTGATATGAAGCCTGTTATCACTCCCATTTTACTTATGGGAAAATGGAGGTACACGGCACTGTAATAATGTTCCCAATTGGTGCACTACCTGCTGTGCTAAGTGAATGCATTACAGAGCCACCAAAATGGTGCTCCGGTGTCTCCTTAGCTTCAGTGGGTTCGGAAGATGGTTGGCCGCATGGGAAGCAGGAGAGGTGGGGCCAGGCCTCTGATGTCATTATGGGCCACCTGTGACATAAAGGGGAAGTTCCTCGGTGAAGCATGTCTGTACAACTTTTTCGTATTACTTAGAAGCTGAAGATTGAGTAAAGTTACTGGCTCATCAGTATTATCTGATACTTAACCTTGTTGGAGGAAGTTATTGGGAATAACAACCAAGAGTTAATTAGCTGTGGTCCCAGCCAGTTCGGCTCAATTGTTTGGGCATCATCCTGTGAACAGAAAGGTTCTCGGGTGGATTCCTGGTCAGGGTACTTGCCTGGGATGCAGATTTGGTCCCCCAGCCTGCATACAAAAGGTAACTGATCACTGTTTCTCTTTCACATCCATGTTTCTCACCCTCTCTTTCTCCTTCCCTTCTTCTCTCTCTAAGATCAAAAATAAAATAGTTTTTAAAAAAGAGTTCGTTAGCTGTGGCAGAATGGAAGTAGTCACTAAAATGAAATGGTACAGGTAATTCAGGGTGGGAATCAGGGCTGGGACACGGGTGGAGGTGGGCAGGAGAGGGCGAGGGAGATGGGTAGGATGTCGAAACAAAGCTTATCTTAATCACATAGTTGAGTGAAGCTTGAAATTACTTTCAGGCATTTGGTGGAAGAACTCATGAAAGATTGGCCAATTGTTTGTATTGGTGGTACATTGTTTATCCTGACTGCTTCTGTGTTTCCTAGTTTTGTGCCCATCACCCAACAAAAGAGGCATTATTTGGACATTTTTAAGAATTGCAGATCTGTTAGTCTCTTACTGTAATCTTGTCATGATCAACAGTAACGAACAGTAACATTTATTCAGAATTTACTGTGTCAGGCATAATGCCTACTGCTTATAGGAAGTGTCTCATTTTATCTTTATAAAAACCCCAGAGGTGGTTCACTATTATCCTCACTTTATACTTGAGGAAACTTGGGCTTGAAAACACAGAATTTCCTGTCCACGATTATTAACCAGCAAATAGCTAAGACAGGATGTGAACTAGGTAGCATGAATCCAGAACTCAGGTGCTGAATACCTCTGTGCTATGTGAGAACAGATGGTGCCCGAACTTGCTAATTCTTCCCAGGTTGAATTGGGGCTGCCGTGTCCACATATGAGAAAGTCGGCTTTACAAAATCCTTGTCTCTAATTCCACTAACCACAGTTATTCATAGAAAAAAGGCGAACCTAGGAAAAATATCATTAGAAGTGTCCTAATGAAAGTAGAAAATCTTTCTATGTCTTCTTTGCCTTTCTTGACTAGGCCGTTAAAAATATTTCTTTACCTTTTTAATGCAGAGTTGATCTGCACTTGTATACATGCTGGTGTTCCAGATATCTGTGGGCTGAGACTATAGTAAAGAAAGCTTTGTTAGCTGTAAGGAAGGCTCTTGGGGCAGTGACTGAACATATTACTATTGCAGTGGGTGGTATTTGTCCATCCATCTCTTCAGTAGTGCGTACCTACTGCGCTGGCTTCTGGGATATAGACATTAAGGCAGACCCTGCCCCTGTTTCATCTTGTGGAGTTTACAATCTGATGGGGTAGGCCAAAATTAAATCATTCACTGGGAATATTTAATTACGGTTAATTGGATTTGGGGAGCTCTAATGAAATTGCACGTTTCACTGCTTCCCAGTTAATTATAATAGGCTGACTGGAAATGGACTATGATGACTGGGAACGTGCCAGCTCTGCCAGTAAGCGTAAAACCATAGACTCGAGGCATTGAAATAACTGAAAATATAAGTATTAAAAAGACTCATAAAATAGAGTTTAAGGTGCTGGATATGTGGGAGAGAAAACTAGCACATCTTGCTATTCTCATTTTGTATGCATTTGTGTTGGTTATTACTATAGTATGAATGATTGTTAAAGACACAAATACCATGGGGAGCTTTGGTGTGGAAACTTTTTAAAAACATACACATAGATCGTAGCTTCTCCTTGCACCTTTGGTTTCTTCCCCGTTGACTGGGAAACCCCATACAGGAGACGTTCTAAGGAAGTCTGCGAGAACAGCAGCTCCAAGCCAGGAGGATCTCCAAATCTAATTTTTTCTCAAAATATTTTGTTTTTCTAAACCGAGGCCAAAAGTAATAAAAGATATATTCAAGCCTATTCAAACACTTATTAAAAATCTTGTCTTGCATTTGATATTAAAACCAGGTGAAAGTTCTTAGACGACAGCTTTACTCTAAGCCTTAATCCATGGTAATTATCCTCCATGAGTTCGTATTCGATGAAATTCTGCCTCTAGTCCAACCGTTTAGTCCTTGGAAAATTCATAAAGTGAAGTTTACACCTTGTTGGAGTCTCAGAAGAACGCCTCTATATTTGCCTGCATTGGTGGGAGCTATACTCTGGTAGCCTGGGAATGGTATCGAGTTTTTATTTCCATTTGTTTTGATAAATACTTTCCTTTCTTCCCCACTGATCTCTCCGCAGGCTCAGTTTGAACTGCAGGCCTTTCATATCCGGGGTGAGCATGCAGTGATAACAGCGAGACTGGAAGAAACCATTGACAATCTCAAGCATGAGCTGGAGCACCGACGGCGAGGAGGAGGTGGAGAGATGAAAGATGTGTGTGTCTCCACCGACGATGACTGCCCTCCAAAGACCTTCAGGAACGTGTGCATCCAGACAGACAGAGAGACTTTCCTCAAACCCTGCGAAGGCGAAGGCAAGACAACCAGAAGCAACCAAATAATTCCCAAAAAGCTGAATATCTCCTCCTTAAGCCAACTTTCTCCCCCAAATGACAGCAAGGATATCCATGCACCACTTCAGTCTGTAGAAGGCATCTCATTAAGTCAGGAGAATGCATCCCCTCTCCCTCCAGCACCTCCCCTACCAGCAGCCATCCCTCCCCCACCTCCCCTCCCACCTGGACTTGGACCTTTGCCACCAGCACCTCCGCCACCACCTGTAAGTGCTGGGCCACCACCACCTCCGCCACCTCCTCTGCCTCCGAGTGCTGGACCTCCCCCTCCTCCTCCCCCACCACCACTTCCTAGCTCATTTGCTCTGCCCAGCAGTGGGGGGCCTTCTCTTGCTCCAACACCCCCAGGACTTGTGCCCCCACCTCCTCCTGGCCTCTTCTTTGGAGTCGGCCCTTCTTCTAGCCAATGTCCTCGGAAGCCAGCCATTGAGCCCAGCTGTCCCATGAAACCTCTGTACTGGACTAGAATACAAATAAGTGATAAGAGGTAAGCTCAACGCCCCTGGCTCATTTTCAGCTTGTGAGTTCCTAGAATTTTGCACAAGTGATATTTTAAGCTTACCAGTTTATTATCTATCTGTGTGGTGTAGCACTCATTCTCAAATGTAGTAGAACAGAGTGCATGCCTTGGATAAACAAAATTTGAGTGTTTTAGGTAGAAGGTCTCTCTCTGCCACATCTTGTCTGTATTTTCTGTGGATTCTGGGAGAAATGACAGGTTAGCTGTCAGACCACTCTCTAAAACAAACAGTCATGTTATAGACTAGATAAAAGCCCAGCCCTCAGTGAAAGCCTTCTGCAACAGTTCTCCCATGAGTGAGTGAGCATACAGACATGGAGCCTGAATCTGCACTGATTCAGGCTCAGTGTTCCCTGAAGATTTTTAGACTATTTATCTTGTCTTTAGATAGTATTATCAACCTTATGATCTGGTTTCTAACACGTATGTGTAAGTTTTCATTTTTTATTAAAAGAGTGAGACATAGCTGAGTCACTAGCTCTTCATGTCCAGGGGGAGTCTAAGAATAGAAACTCTGCTTAAATTCTGGTTTCCTTAACTGCCCACTGCTTTCACATCCTAAACCCCATTGCCCGTCAGAGAGGGTACTAGAGTGTGAACAGCTAAAAAGCACCTTCTGTTTGTACAGCTGCTTAAGCTGGGTCTGTAAGGCAGGAATACATGGTTGTTTGGAACCTTCAATCAAACAAATTTGGGTAAGATTTCTTCCGCCCTATTTCAGAGCCCCACAAAAGGATAACGGGAGACACTGTTGCTTCTTGACTACTCTCTAGGTTTGAAGTTCATTTCTTTGCAAAGAATAGAGGATACAGAACACACTTTTAGAGTTAAGGTTTTGCACTTATGCACAAATCCAAATACTGATGAGTTTTTCAGTTTACATAAAATTTTAGTTGGAGAAGTCAGGATATTGAAAAACATAACGTGCAATTCACAGTTATAAAGTAACTGGAAATCAGTATAGGAGGATTAAAACTAAGTATATTGTGAACTAAGTTGATTATGTACTTCATATTGGTCCCTATCTTCTCTCTCACTCTCTCTCTCTCTCTCTCTCTCTCTCTCTCACAAACACACACACACACACACACACACACACACACACAAAGGGAGGGGAGATCAAGAGTTTATATATGAGGAAAATCCTGATAATTTTTAAAATCTTGATACTTTATAATTTTCCAAGGAATGGTTAGAAAAATATGAGAAGACCCTGAAATAGCTCCTACCATTAACCAGAACACTAGCATTCCCCTTTTCCCATTCAAGACTCAGATGACATTTCTCTCGTTAGTGTCCTGAAATTGAGGTGCAGCCCTCGTGGGGTGATGAATCCCACCTGTTCAGGCAGCACACCTTGCTGTCCATACCTGTCTCACTGACCTGCCTCCACCTCGTTCCCCACAAGGCTTCATGAGCAACCAGCATCACAGGCTATACCAAGGGTATTGCCGTGCCCCTGGGAGACACGGGCCCTTTGCCCAATGTTAAAAGGGGGACAAAGTCAAGATGGAGTCTGTGTTTTTCCTTCCTCCTGTAGTTGGCCATTTTGAGAAAGAAAATAATTGAAAGCTCAAGCCCTTTAGTTTTTCCATAAATTTAGGGCTTCAGTTTTGAGCATAATGAGTAGATGAATGTACAAACTTTGCTGACCTGGGACATCAGGAGAGCGCTGCTTTGTGGACATGTCAGCCTCCAGCCTGACCCTGGAGGCCGGAGGCCCCCACTGCAACATGTGACGACTGCAGTGTGAGCCCTGCCTACTTCACCGCACATCCCACCTCCTGCTGCAGGTCCCTCTTGATGTTTTTGTCCTAAGGGCACGACTACTTGTTTTAAGCTAAAATGGTTTGCAGATTCTGTGTAGTATGTATTTATGGACAAAAGTAAAGTTATTTGGGATGTGCTCTTTTAACGTAGGTGAAATGTATTTTAATGTTTTGTACAGCCGGATGTGGTAAGCACTTTGTATATTGTACGCATGAAAAATTTTGGTCTTGGTCTCCTGGGGAACTGGGTGTAAAACGTGAAATTTTTCCACTATACTTGCACCGCCTCTCATCCACCTAAATTGCTTTTCACTACTAACATGAACTGATTTTTAACTTCTGCCATTTTGCTTCTTTTGGTCTGTGTTCTGGTTTCTGGAATAGAAAAGCGACATTTAGTTAAAGAAGAATAAGTTGTCATCTCTCTACTTTTTCATCTTCCTAATAAATATCTATCTTTCTTATCTTCTTTTTCTGCTCCCTTTCCTCCCCCCCTCCCTCTGCCCCTTCCCACTGCCTTTTCCTTTTCCCTCCCACCTTCTTCTTTTGAGCTAAAATTATATGGTCAGTGGTCAGAAAAGAGTTGACCATGAGTGCAGATGGTCCATTGTAAGTGAGTTCTTGTTACTGACCCACAAGATGCCAGATACCCCCAACTCACTGACAGGGGGTATTCCAGTCCTTTATCTATTATTGGAAGTATATTTTCCCATAGAAACAGTGTTGTGAATGGTGACAAAGTGCTCACCCTGACTGCCAGACCTAATTTGCCCCAGAATATGAGTTACAACACGCGTCATACTGGCCCGAGCTCAGAGTTCTTGGAGCTGGGCCAAGCCCTGCAGGTGCAGGAGATGATGCGGATGCACCTGAACAGTGTGCCTGGTGCACGGTATCCCCTCCTTTTAAACATCCCCTTCTCAGCTTCCCAGAACGTTTGCGGGGCTCAAACCAGTAGCACTTTAAACAGCTGCTGCTCCAAAGTTCCCTGGTTCTCTTCTCCCACCAAGATCCCCTTCCTGAGTGCAGAGGAGGTGAGCACTTAACACTACTTACTGGTGCTTGTGTTTTAAATTGGAGTGGAGTGGTGCTGGTGTCTGGCTGAGGAAGCAGCACGTAGCTGGATGGACTTCACTGAAAAGGGTCTAGCTCATGGGTGACGATTTTACAGATATTTATTATGCTGCGATATGTCATAACTCACATATGATGCGTAAATATTCCTAAATGGCTCAAATAGTATATTAGAAAAATGATAATTTAACAAAAAATGGAGAGAAAGGAATGAGGCAGAACCAAAATGGTGTGTTTCATGGAAGAGACAGACACAGAGCAAAATGTGAACATGCACATTTGAAAGGCCAGTGTTCCCAACTATTTTGAATATGAAAATCACCTTCCAGCATCAAAAACTTTTGTGGACCACTTTATGCAATACTAGAGCAAAAGTTTTCATTGATTGAGAAAATATGTATTAAAACAATACATATTTTTCAGGTACATATTTTCAGGTAAGAGCTTATAGATTTATGGATTATAACATATAATGTGTTTGAAAGGCAATAAATGTGCAGACAAGACATTATTCTTCTCTGTTGGCATTAAAAGTGTTTCAAGTTTAGATTAGGAGCTAAGTTAAGAACGTGGACATGAGGGAGGAAATGTGCCCTGACTGAAGGGAGCCCGAGGAACAACGCGCCTCAATCAGCCCTCTGGGCCAGCTCTCCTACACGGGATTTTCCCTGTCTTCTTCCCTGTCTTTGTTTCAAAACTAGGGTGGCCCTGTTTTTTGAAGACAAAAGAAAACCATTTCGCCGTGACTACTTTAGTTGAAATCCCAGGGAGGGCTGGTGCAATGGAGTTTTGGGGTTTGTTTTTATTTTTGCTACTGCTGTTGGGGTGGGGTACTATAACTCAAATTTTTCTAAACGAGCACAGCTCACTCACATCTTATGGGTCCTGGACTGAATTGACCAGAAAACTGTATTTAAGACCAGTAGAAGAAATCCAAAGAGAGGTGAATTTCATTTTCTGGCTATAGTGTCTAATGCCCCCCCCTTTTTTTATTACAAACTCCTTTATTACAAAATCATAATCATGTAATTCTGTAACAGAAGTTCACACTCAAGCACACCACATGACATTTAGGTGACACATTCAAATTAAAACTGTAAATTATGACACCCATATTATTACTCTACCAACCACACTCCAGCAGGTGTTCTTCTGCTGGACCCTGTATTTAAGAGTTATCCCATCATTGTCTCAAGATCAGTTATCCCTTCAGCCCTTACATAATGCCTGTGTTTATCCATCATGGGAACGCCACGGACTGAGGGGGAAGCAGCCCGCAGGGCTGCAACAGTCGGAATCCCAGGGTTTCTGCTTCCACGCGGTTAGTCTCTCTCTCTCTCTCTGATTTTATCTAATGACCATTCTGTTTTGGCAATGTATATTTGCTTTAATGCTGCATATCATATATTCACTTAAAAATTGTGTAATACTAAAAGCTTTTCCAAACTGTACTAAAGATATATGCATGTGTACACACGTGTTGTTTTTTTTTTTAATTAAGATTTTTATGAACAGGTGCTTTCAGTTGGTTGACTTTTTTTTTTAAATCAGGTTGTAAACTTATTATTTTTTAATGAGTTAAAAAATGAATTAGAAATTTTATTGTATTCTGTTCTCTTACTTTTTGGTTGTTAAGTTTAACTTCTCATTTTCTCTTTTAAGCCAAAGCGCTACACCAACCTTGTGGGATTCTTTGGAAGAACCTGATATTCGGGATACTAGTGAATTTGAGTATTTATTCTCCAAAGACACAACTCAGCAGAAGAAAAAACCTCTTTCAGAGACGTATGAGAAAAAAAACAAGGTCAAAAAGGTACTGAGTGATTATAGTAATTATGGTCATAACGTGTATGTATACATCCACCTGCATGTATTTGTCATACATGGGAATTCAATATGTGCTGCTAGTTTGCTTTCCCTGTTTCCAAAAAAATGTTTTGGACAGCTTTGAGTCCCATGTGACCAAAAGGAGCCAATGATTTGAGAATGCGTGCTCGCTAGTTTGGTCCTAGCACCTGAAGTTTCAAACTGTTTTTCCAGTTTAATTTAGACCTATTTTTTAGCCATTAATTAATCCTATTGAGAACATATGGCTATTTAAATTTAATTAATAAAATTAGATAAACAATTCAGCCTTTCCGTGGCACTAGCCACTTTCCAGGTTTGCTCCGTGGCTAGTGGCTACCATATAGTACACGTATAAAACATTGCTGTCATTACAAAAAGTTCTATTGGGTAGCACAGTCTAAGCGTCTGAGATATGTTGGTAAAAAAAATCCTAAGATTCTTGTCCTCTGGAACTTATATTAACAATCAATGTTAGAAACAAAAATTATGTCAGGAAATCATGACTTCAGGAGGATGAACTTTGGCCTGGTGGCGATGGGGCTACAGTTTTAAATGGAGTGCTCAGGATAGACCTCCTTAAGCACGGTGATTTCTGAGCGAAGATTTGAGGCCTTGAAATCTGACGCTCCCAGTCATCCCATCAGAGAAAAAGTTTATTCCCAAGCAGTCCGATAAATGTGAAGTTGAATCACAACTGCGCCATGCACCGGCATGTGACCTAAGGCACAGTTCTTCCACTCTGTGCCTCGGTCGCCTAACCATGCCAGGAGGTGATGCCTGCTTGTACCAGTACTCTAAGTAATCATTTTAAAGATGTGTATATATGTATATATATCTCACGGTCAGCATCATGCCTGGCACACCGACAGCCCTCAGCAAAGGATGGCCGCTCTCGTTTTGCTGCTGCAGCTGTCACCACTGTTACCTCCCTGCCTAAATGCTTTGATAATAGCCCAGATCGTGTGGAGGAAAAAGTAAAGTACTCGGTCCGGCTATTGATTTGCCGTGTGAGCTTGGGTATGTTGTCTTCCTTCTTTAGATCGTATTTCCCCTTTTCTATAAAAAGAGGGTTAACAATATCTGAGTCCAGCTGATCCACCAGGATGTTGTGAAATTCAGTCTAAGAGGGTGTGGGGAGCTTTTTTGAAAAGTGTGTGATGTAGGATGATATTATCATCAAGACTTCATTCTTAGGTTATATAGGTGGATTCATCCACTGGTTCACATCTCAGGGTAACACTGTGACTACGAAAGCAGCTGTGCCTTACATGGGAAAAATAGCAGAAATCCGAATGCAGTTTTCTGTGAATGAAATCATATTTTCTCACTGACTTGAATTATGAATGAAAATCATAATGAAAGTTTTTCACCCCTCAAGTCCATTGGAATTGTGTTTTCATGAGAAAAATGTGACCCTAACAATAATTAAATTTCGCAACACACCTTTTAGGAAGACATGTTGCACAGGACGATTTGAATTGTCCTACTAAGACAATTAGTTCTACAGTATGCATGGACCTGGAGAACATTATGCTAGGTGAATAAGCCGGTCAGAGAAAGACATATACCGTATGATCTCACTCTATGTGGAATCTAATGAATAGACTGAACTAACAACAAAACAGAGACAGACTCATAGATGGAGAGCAGGATGACAGCTAGTGGGGGGGGGGGTGCAAGGTTAGAGGGATGGAGGGATTGAACAAAAAGGAAAAAGAACTCATGGACATGGACAACAGTGTGGGGATTGCGGGGGGCGGGGAGGGAACTATAAGGGGACTAAATGGTAATGGGTAAAATGCAATAAAGATTAAATTAAAAAAACCAATTAGTTCCAGGCAAAAAGTCAACTGAAATGCTATAAAACGTATTCCCATACAGTTAGATGGTACAAGATGGAAATAAGTGTGCTTTAAAGACTGGCTGCCTTTTTAAATGCCATCTACAGAAACAGAAGACTTGTTTCTATACAAATCACAAAAGAAAAGTCTCCGTATTCCATGCACTCGCCTCAATTTGCCACTCCTAGAATCCTCTGACTAACCAGGACCTCTGCTAAATGCATTCTTACTCATTATCGTATTAAACTTAGTTTTGTTCCCTACTTCTTCTCAGGTTGCTATTACTTCTTTTGTTTCTCTGTTAGGATGCTTAGTAACGTGTTGTTTACTCATAAAACTAATTATTTCTGTTTTGGTGAATGATTATTTTTAAAACATCAAAGCATTTGGTTGTTTATTCTCATTTCTTATCTCATAATTGTTTGCCTATTCCACAAAGGATTTTCACAAAGGCAGTTAGTCCTTGATGTGTTTATTTTGCTTTACTGTCTGAGGAGGAAAACTCCCTTCATTTGAGTTCTTTAATCTTTCTGACCAGCGAGGTTGCTGTACCCCATCTAATCTGCACATGTGCAGTCTCCACTTTTTTCCTTAAGTGGGGCCAAGAGCATTGGTCCACTGGGCTTGATTGTCTCAAGGCTTCTTGGAGTTCTAGTGAGCTTTGTGGCCTACCTTAGGGCTGGGATTCTAAGTTTTAAAGAAAGTAACAAGGTGAGGCAATGCCAGAAAACTCTAAGTCTGACCCCTATAAGCCTGCCTTCCATGCCTGTGGTCAGATTTCCAGCATCAAGTTGGATCCCTGGGTCTCTTCCGAGAGTCCGATGTTTGTTTTCTTTTCTCTTCAAATGAAAATGAAAGTGAATTGTAGAGGCTGTGAGCAGCTGAGGAGTTTCAGCATGGGAGGCCCACTTCATCAGCTGAAATACAGAATGGTTCCCATACAAGACGACCAGGCGGACACTTGCCAAATAGGCCTTTCACAATGACTGATGTGTAGTGTGTGCTGGAGATTAAAAGAGCCAGCATTCAGAATCTTGGAGGTAGAGGTTTAGCCAGCACTGACACATATACGTGAACATCTCTTAAATGGGTCTGGTCTTCATCTCTCTCCGCATACCTCATTCCTGGTGCAGAAATAACTGTCAAGATTCTGCTGAACTCAGATACTAGTTTCTAGTTTCATCTTCTAGACTAGCATGTGAAGTTCCTACCACTGGCACCAGTTTAAAGGAAATAGGCACATATATTATTAAACTGGGCAGGCATCCTGCTCTATAATAACATATAGTCTAAGAATTAGAAGGAACCTTCCCAATCACCTAATTCAGTACCTTGATCTGGCACGTGAGAAAGTGGGACCTAGAAAGATGAAGTGACTTGTAGGGTTTGCACACTTCTAACTGGGAAGACATTGATAACAATGAAGACTTGAGAGGATGTACGAGAGCTTCAGCATGCTCATCTCCCCTTTATTTAAATCATAATTTCACACACTGATGATGGTAACAACAATTATTGGGATGTTTGATTTGGTGTTTATGAATGAGAATAGCCATTATTAAAATCATCCAAAAATATAGCTACACTTGTGCAAATCCAAAATATCTCCTTCATTGTAAAATTATCCAGTTTTCTTCAGGGTCTTCCCATGGGAAGCCAAATCTTTGAGTAAAAAGATGTTTTACGTTTAACTCCAACATGAAGTAGTGGATTTGGACCTCTTTCCCTTGGACTCTACCAATATTTTGTATATTAGCTGTAAATAAATACTGGCAGATTTGCACCGGATACTCAGGCCTGTGCCAATGTCCTTCATGACCCCAGCCCACTCTGCCAGGACAAACGTAGCAATCACCAAATGGAGAAGCAGGGTTCAAAATGTTGGCTCTTCTTGGCACCGATGCTGAGTGCTGTCTCCTGTTTTTTGCTCTGTGATAACCTTCATACCAAGTCTTTACCTTTCCCACACTGGTCCCTTCTCTATAAAATGGGGAATGACAATTCTTTGCAGGGTTGTTATGACAGTAAAGTGAAATTGTGGTTATGAAAGTACTTTAAGTATTCTCTAGAACTATGTATTAATCTCCTAGTTTATGAACTAATAAGGAAGCTTTGCAAAGGAATTTTTGAACGTCACTGATTCCCACAAGGTTGTTGAAGGTCTTAAGACATTAGTATGTCCATTCCTGGAAGTATTTGCAAAGGGTAATCTCTACACCATTCCTGCCTTTTTCAATATTTATAGAATTTCACAACTTTCTCTAATGACACATGCAAACACCTAGTAGTTCATCTAGTGTTGGCTTATTTCGTTTTCTTGCACTGTAAAACAGGGGTTTCCACCACCATATTTGCATGGCCTCTCAGTTACATTTGTTCCTGGGAAAGATAGGTCAGCATCTTGACAGCAAGCCAGAAATCTGCCCTCATTGTCTGAGATTCTTTCTCCCGGTGCCTGTCAAGGAAGTAGCTGCTCTGATAAACTTTCCAGTTGCTTTTTAAACTTGCCCAGCAACTTTCAGAAAGTCAGCATGACTTGCCAATATGCTTCTCTTGAAATGGCACAATCTCACTTTGAATTATAAATAATCGTTGTTCTCGTTCCCTCCTCTGTAAGATACATAAAATCATTCCTCTCCCTCTACCTTTTTGATAGATGTTTCTCAAGAATAATGAAATCATGGCTTTTCCCTGAACACTGGGGGGTGGGTGGGGGGAAGCGGGTGTGAGTCAGGTGGGGAGGGGTGGTGATGGTTCAGCAGACACCAGTCTGTTGAAACATCCTGGAGCCAAAAGCCATCAGTTGTCCTTTGGTCACTTTGGCACAGATCGTGGCTGTAATGCTGAAGTCCCAGACTTAATGTCTCAGTTTCGTGGGGGGAGGAGAAGGGTGGAAGGAAAGCGTTTGGAAGCCTGAACATAAATTTATAGGGCTTCATAACCTGTTGCCTTCCAAGTTTATATAATTTCAGCTTTTGTGTACAAAGATAATTTCTCAGCTGCCTCGGTAAGGTACGTACATCATTTTCACCCCCAGGAATGAGGATGAGTTTGCTGTGCCCTTTATATTCCTCATGCACTTGAAAAATGAGCAGCAAAGTTAAGGGTTATCATCTATAGAAATGAGTGAAATAACTTGCCTGTGTGTTGATTGCACCAGTATATGACCTTGAGGTCATTAGGGCCATGTCCAGATTCCTTGAGTGACAGCTGGAATGATCAGGGACTTCCTGTTCTTCAGCTTAAAGGCCCCTCACTGGCTAAATCTACTAAAAGCAAACGGGAGCTTTGAGCCCAGACAGGCACCAGTTTACAAAAATTCTGCCTTGTAAATTTTATTTGGAAATCAGATAGCCCAAAAAGTGAAGCTGTACTTCTACTTTATTTACTTATTGGAAAAAAAGGGGGCAGTTAGAACTTGTCAAGTATGGATATCAATGATTCTTTCAGACTGTTGAATCTGCATATTATTCTTGGAGTTCAGCTGTGTTTCTCTCGTTGGCTGTTACACAGTAACTTGATCTGGACCAGCACCTCAAGCCAGTTGCAGTGTCATTGGGATGCTCACTGCCTGCCCCAAACCACAAGAGGGCACCTTCGAGTGCTGAGATACGAAGCTGAATTAGCTTCTCTCCCAGAGCACTGAGAAATGGAACCTTCCAGGGAGTAACTGCTCTTCTGCATCCCCGTTAGTCCTGTTAAATCTCTTGACTGTGGACCATGAGGCCAAATTTCACAGCAGATCATCCACGCAAAGTGTTGGGAGCCAAGCGCATATTAGAAAGGCTTGTAGGTAATAGTAGAATGGAAATCACTGGTCAGCGTAGTTCTAGTGCTTAGAGTGAAAGACTGTGGTATAGAAATTCATGGAGTATTAGACTTAGCCCCTTTGGGACTAATTCTGGAATCACCCCCCCCCACACACACACACACACGCACATCTACACACACAGAGCTTTTTAAGTCTTCCACATTGAAAGGGATTGAAGATTTATTTCAATATGGATTTGGGGTTATCTAATTAGAAAACAAAGATGGATAATTGGATTTTACAAGATAGTTTGTGAGAGAACCATGATAAATATTTGCATTTTTTTTAAGTATTTATTCTTTCCTCCTAGTTGAGCAACAATCTGAAGCCTTTCCTGTGTTTTCCTGGACCTCATTCATTGATGATTAATACAGGCCCTTTTCTAAGACTAGGACACGGGCTGGTGCTGGTCAGTGGTTTGAGGGTGAGCGCTGATGCTGGCACCCTGGTCATGGCCGTGACTCCTCCAGCCTCCTCTCCTGCTCTAAGCTCAGGGATATGTGAGCAGATAACAAGAATAGGCCCTGGCCTGGTGGCTCAGTTGGTTGGAGCATCATCGTGTACATCAAGAAAAAGTTGCAGGTTCAATCCCTGGTCAGGGCATTTATGGGAGACAACCAATTGAGTTTTATCTCTCATATAAATGTTTCTCTCTCTCTCTCTCTCTCTCGAATCACTCTGTGTGTGTGTATACACATATATGTATATATGTGTCTATATATAAAATATTGAGATATATATACATACACACATATATATCCATCCTCGGGTGAGGCTTAAAAAAATAACAGGAATAGGCAAAGATCTTACTTGTATATTTAAGTCACAAACCCAAGTCACATGGATGCTTTTCCAACTGAACTCATAAATGCTTTGTAAAGTATACACAAAGGTCAAAACAGCCCCTCCACATACATGTGTTCTCACAGGTACTTGCTTAATACAGACAGTGAAGATTTCAGTAGCAATAATAATAATAGTTAATGCTAAGTAAGTGGTTTTTGGTTAAGTGCTCGGCATGTGTTAACTTATTTAATCATTATAGGAACCCACTGAGATGGTTACTATTATTATTCCCATTTCGTAGGTGAGGAGGCTGGAGCCAAGAGGGTTGTATAACCTGCCCAGCCTCACACAGCTCTGAAGGTGGTAAGGAGATGAATCCAGCAGCAACCGCAGAGCTTGTGCTCCGAGTTACCTGACACATGGGGTTTTGATCCGAATTTGACTATAAGTCCTGACTTTAAATTCACTTGGAGGACTCTGAATTTCCTTCTCTGGTCATTGTTGAGTGACAGAAGCACACTGGCTTTGGTGTCAGGAGACCTGGTTTCTGCTTCTGGCTCTGACCTTAACCAGCTATTGAATCTTGAGCAAGTCCCTTAAATTTTCTGGGTCTCGGGTCTCTTATCTGTCAAAAGGCGAGAACCTGATTAGATGAATCCCAACTATCTGGTCATTACTTCCACTTTGCAAATGGGGACACCCAGGACCCACTGACTTTGGTTTACTTATTAGAGGGCAGATGGACAAAGGGTTCATGTGTGAACCAACCCTGCAGCACACGGATCCAGGCACATTCTGGTAGGTCCAGCTGCCTGACTCTGTCCGCACCACGTTGTGTGGGTCTGAAGTATGTGGGAGCTCGGGGAGTAATTGCTAGGGTTTAGTAACCCCTCAGTCATGTCTTTAAGAGACATAAGTGTATTGGAGAATTACTTGAAAGCAAACCACGTTTCTTTGTGTGCTGGGGTGCTGCAGGACTGGAAATATGTTGGGGAGACATGCGATGGGAAGGCGCCAGGAAGCGTGTCTGGAAAGTAACTGGTAGTGAGCCATTGCTGCCTGTCCAGTCACATAACCTCTCTGGCCTTAGTTTTCCTAACTGCCATGGCATCTCAAATGGATGTTTTTAAAGATGCTTTCCAGATGCAACATACCAGATCGCATCTGAATGTGGACACCTTCACACAGACATTTTAAAACTGAGTGTATACAAATGTGTGGATAGAATGAAACCATTGAGGTTGGGACCTTGCTTTGTTAGTGAATTTACTCCAAACCAGCCTCCCAACCAGAGTGTTTCTTCCTTCAACGATGCAAAATTTCCCTTCTCATCCTTGTCTCCACTTAACGAAAAATGCATTTACTGACAGCAGCCATTGGTGGAGCTGGCCAGCCCCCGCTGCCTTGTGTGGCCCTTTACCATCTTCCCCTCCATCTCTCAATTTTCAGGGTCCAGAGGCCAAGCCGAGAAGAGTTCAGGTTACATCAGACAAAGCGCTCCACGTGTTTCCTAGGACAGTCTGGCCTGACTGCAGTACACTATGGCCACACTTTCCATTTTCGATAATATACCTTGTGGCCCAGAGCTTGATTTCATTCGGGCCTGACCTGATTTCTCTCCAGCTGAGGCTAATTTGCATGGCTGTAAACACGGGCTGTACAAAGCTCACCAACTGTGATAAAAGCAAAGGAAACCTGAGACCACTGGAAACTCAAAAATCCGCCTTGGGTGTCTGAGCCTGACTCTGAGTCACGCCTCAGCCCAGGAGGCAGCCAGCATGCAGCAGCTAAAGAAATGTTATTCTGATTGATCTGATTAGGGCAGCAAAGTTAGCCATGGTCAATTTACAGAGACAGTATGAGAAGAAATCATGTGTGCAGCCATGTTCTGGGTCAGCGAGGCCCCTGCCAGAAGTTACGAAAAGCCACAGCTCTGCCAGGACCATTATCAGATCTCCTCAGTGGGGTACAAATGGGATTGGAGGGTTAGGGGCCCCGCCAGTGGAGTGAATGACAAAAGGGATTGGGCTGGGAAGAGTTAGTGAGTCCTGCTTGCTTCCAGCTGGGGTCCTGAGCTGCCAAGCCCCTTGCACCTGAGCAAGAGAGTCCTGGAGTGAGTTCCCCAGTCTAGGGTGAGGATTGTCCTTAGCTCCTCATTGCAAAGGAAAGGAGAAGTTGGACAGGCTCGTTTGAAAAGGACACGAGTCTCTACTCTAGACTGACCCACAGAAAGCAGCCAGATGGAACCTATTGGGCATTTTGATCCCTTCCTTCACCAGAAGGGTGGTTTAATTGGGATCTGGCTTCAGGCCCCGGTTACTAAATAACCCGAGTTTTAGTGTTTTCATTTTCATTAATTAACTTTTATGCTAGGTGCCTTATTAGTCACATTAGGCATTTTGCATGTGCAAAATATCCTAGGAGGTGAGAAGAGGTCTTTAAAAACAGTATAGAGCTGCAAGTACCAGGGGGTTAATTCATGACCTAATTATCACATCACTTTTTACTCTCTTGTAGATTCTCTTGTACAACTTCCTTAGTTTACAACAAGCGCAAAAACTTTTAAGCTGTGTTTTCCAATGGTTATTGCATTCATATTGATGCTGAAGATTTTTGGATCCTCCACTCTGGGTGTGGTTCTCTTCTTCTGTGTCCAACTCAGGAACATAAATGTTACTTACGACACTGGGATAAGGTACATTAATTAACAAAGAAAGATTTATTTAAGATGAAGCCAACTGAAAGCCACATTGCTTAAGCTGGGGCTCATTATAAATAGTTCACTCTGTACTACAGTCATCTTACTAATGGAAAAAATGAGCCAGCGAGAGTGTTGATTAGAGAAGAATGTGATTCAGAATGTAGCAGCAAAATGCCTAAAGCATATGATGTTTGGAATGATTTAGTAAGACATTGGAGAAACTGGGCCATGTGATGCTTTTGTTGCGTGTTACGTATAGGGTGTGGGGATATCGGAACAATTCAGCCCTTTAGGACACAGCCATTCAGTTGCCACCTAAAAGAGCGATGAGCGCCCGAGGCTGAAGGTGCAGAGAGAAGGAAATAGGACTCAGACTAGCAAAAGGAGTTCATGCCTATCAACTAAGATTGCGGTGTGTCCGTCAGAGCCAGGAAGCCAGCGATGAGACTGCAGTCGGGGCCTGAGCTCCAGGTCTCTGGCCCACCAGCTGGTGTGCCCGGCATGCTTCATGCACCGAGAGCCACAGCTAGTCTAAGCAGCGAAGGTGGTAGTATGGTGGTTCAACAGCAATTTCGGGAAGCCACTCAGGCCTTTGTCTTCCCGAGCCATCACTTCATCCACGGGGCAAGTCCCTTCATCTTTCTAAGACTCCCCTGTACAGTTCCATCGTCTACAAAGTGAGAATAATAACAGTACCCACTTCAAAGGGTGATCATGCAGAGGAAAACGACCCGTATGAAGTGTTTGGCTTTGGGCCTGACACAGACACTTGCTGCTTGCCACCATACTATCCCACCGCCATCAGAACCACCAGCCGCAGGAAGGACTATGACTGAGAACCCTTGTGTCACCTTTAGAGGAGGCCAGAGATTGGGTTCCAACCAGAACCCTCATTTCTCATTCAGCAGCGGCTCCTGGGCCCCCGGAGAGCTGCCAGTGCTCTGTTTCGTCCTGTTATTTCTCTGAGTGTGTCACTTGGACATGACTATGTAAGTGAGGCAAATGAATTTCATATTGACGCTCAGAGATAAATGTAGGTGTGCCACGAGAAAACCATGCAAGAGAGCGGAAAGATAATGCAATTTGTTTCCACTTTCTAGTGCTTTTTAAATTTTGCTTCCATGGTAACCTGTGTGGTACAAATTTAAGTGCACTGGCTCTTAGTGGGCAGCATGCATCAGTGAGCTCCGAGGTCCTGTTAGAACATAAGAGGCTGTAAATAAGTAAATCCAGACATGTTTAGAGTGGATGATTTAGGTGATGAAACCCGTTAGGTTGGTTTCTATATTAACAATGAAATAGACAAAATTAACTATTATACTTTATTATACTTTGTTAGTTTTTGTCAACATAATATTATATGCAAATGCATAATTTAAAGGTCAAGTAGTATTAAAAGACTTAAGAAAAAGCAAAGGTTCTACATATCTTAACAAATTTCAAGGAATTTTTTATACAGACCACATTCTCTGATCAAAATGAAATGAAGTTAGAAATCATAATAACAAAAATACAACATAAATATGCCCATAACAAAAACCTCTTTGCCTTTTAAAATATATATTTATACCTGTAAGGAACTCATGGATCAAGAAAGAAATTATGATGGGATTTGGAAAGCAGTTATAAATACTCAAAAACTACTGGTTATCAAAGACTCATAGGATAGAGCTAAAATGTATGGTTATAAGTGATTATACTAGAAAAGCAAAAGGTCAGTAATAAATTAAGCTTCCAAAATTAGTAGCCAGAAAAAGAAAAACAAACTGAAGAAATTAAAAGGACCTAGTAGGTTACACAACAGGAAAAATCATCCCATCAGGTCAGGTGTGACCAGCTATTTATACTTTCATATGGTTCAACCTAATGCATTTTAAAAGATTGGAATGAAATTTTTAAAAAATTAAATACAGTAGAGAAGATTAACAAAGTCAAAAGTTTGTTCTTTGAAAACAATAGTAAAATTTACAAACCTTCAGTGAGACTGAGCAAAACAAACATAACGGTATTAGGAAAATACAGGTGAGTGTGACCGCCATGAACACCACGAGCAAACTTTTGCAAAGAAATGAAAGTCACATAAAATAACTTCTTAGAAAAAAATAAATTACCAAGACAGAGTCAGGAAGACCCAGGACACCTGAATGTCCCGTAAACATTAAGGAAATTGGATCTGTAATTTGAGATCTTTCCACAAAGGAAGTACCAGGCCTAGATGGTTTTATTATACCAAACATTTCCTTCTCACACAAAATACTTTACAGACTAGAAAATGATGTTACACTGAAAGCTGGTATATAGTGTTGAAAATGCTACCAGACAAAGACAGGAAATAAAAGAGAGATTACAGCCCATTTCTCCCATCCAGACGGGAAGATCCGAAACAGCGTTTTAGCAGACCGCATCCATAAATATATTTTAAAAAATATTGTATTGAAAGCATTAAAGTAGATCTAAATAAAAGGACGGAGATATTCTCCTCATGAATAGGAAAATCAGTTAAATCAATTAAACCTAAACTGATTTCTAGTTTTAAAATAATTCCAATCAACATGTATATATGATTATTTGGAATTTGACAAACTTATTTTAAAAATATATATGGAAGAGCAAGTTTCAAAAATAACCTTATAAAAGCAACTGTAAATACGATGTTTCGTTAAAAAAAAAAAAAAAAATCAAGCCACAAAAGAATGAGTCCATTGGTCTGAAGTTAAAAACACAAAAGCCAAAGAAGTTTATAGAATCTAACATTTGTAGCAAGACTATTTTTCTAAAACAAGGGAATAATAAACATAAAATCAAAACAATAAAAAGCTCTGAAAAAGAAAAACCAGATAGGATACCTATTCCCCCACATAGCAATAAAAATTAAGTAATGGGCAGTAAGGTAGCTATATTATGGTAATAGTTAGCACAGAATAAAGGAAAAACAAATATCAGTGGACGGAATGAGGGTTCAGAAGCAGATCCATGCACATATGGGGGCTGATATGTGACAAATGCACTCAGATCAGTGGGTATAATTGACTATTAAAAATGAAAGTATGTGTGGCAAAAAAGAAAGAAAATAGATCCCCCCTCATGTCATAAATAAAAATTAATTGCAGGTACATCAAGCACATGAATGAGAAAGGAAAAAGTTAGTAGCTTTTAAAAATGAATATAGGAGCATATCTTTCAACCTCACTTGGAAAAGACACAAAAAGCATAAGTAAAATAAGAAATAGGTACATTAAAAAAATTTTAAATACTTTTGCTCATCAAAAGATAACACACAAACAGTATGACGAGATAAGCCACACGCTTGGAGAAGACATTTGTAACATAAATAACTGGAAAGGAATTCCCACCCAAAACGTAGGCAGCATCCTTTCCAGTCAATAAGGAAATGGTCACCTTCTAATAGAAAGCTGGGCGAAAGATATGAACAGGCTTGTCGTGGAATGAATGGTCAATAAACATGAAAATGTAATAATCAGCGAGTAGGAAAAGCAGAGATGCCATTTGAGACCCACCAGTTTGGCAAAAATTAAAAAGCATAACTTAAACGTTGAGAGGGTGTTGAGCAGCAGGAACTCTCACTGCGGCTGATGGGAAGGTCAGTGACTCCATGTACTCGAAAAACAGCTTATAGCTCAATATACCTCATGCGAGCACATGCACACTGTCTGTTCAAACTTTTGCACATTTGTACAAAAGACCCGTATGAAAATGTTTGTGAAAAGCGTAGTTTATAATAGCAGAAATCTGCCCATCATCATTTGAGTAGATAAATGGGCTGAGGTAAAGCCACATAATGAATGGAATACTATACAGCTTTGAAAAAGAATCAGCTATGGCCACGTGTATTCCCACTGATGCTTCATAGACCGAATATTCAGTTTTAAAAAGTCAGAAAAGAATGAGACCATTGGTTGGAAGTTCAAAAACATGAAAAGCCAAATAAGTTTATGGAATCATGTATTTGTCACATAACTATTTTTTTTTTTAAATGCAAGGGAATGGTAAACAAAAAATTCAGAAGAATGGTTACTTTGGAGAAAAGTGTGGAGGAAGGTAGTCTTCAAAGGCATCCGCAGTTCTCGCTTTCTTAAAGGGATGCGTGAGAACATGGCTTATTTTTGACACCCTTTAAACTATGCATAGATGTACATATACTACTACTTTGATATTTCACAGCTTTTATAAGTAAAAAATAAAGGTCTGTGCTGCCCCTGTCCCACTCCCACCTCGGTCGGCCCCCGGGGGCACCGGCTCTCTACACTCTGAGCTCTCTCTCTTCTGTATTCTGCTATCTACTGCGTCTGCAGTTTTAGACAGTTACTATGGAATTCCCATCTCCGTAGACAAGGATTTTTGTATTTCAAAATTGTATTTTAATTTGTAAAAGCTCATTTTACTTTTCTGAGTCTATAAATTATAGTTTCTTTATGTTATCTTTTGCTTACCACTTTGTGTTTCTTCTTCCAAGTTCCTTTTTTAATTTTATTTATTTATTTATTTTGGTTTTGACCTCTGTCTTTTATGTTAGAGGGTTTCTTCAAATAGTTGGTGATCCTTGGCTGCTACTCTATATATAAGGTTGGGGTGTGATAAACCCGGACAGAAAGCCCAGTGTAAATGGACAGGGTTTGCCTAGTGTTGGATCTCATGGTGGGTGGGGCAGCCATTTCACTCACTCCCCACCCCTGCCAATGATAGGGTCTGTCAGTCTTTGCTCTTAGACTGATCCGTTTTTCCGGATGGAATTTCCCCAGGCACCTGACCGGGGGATGGGCAGTGGGGCGTCATCCTGCCTGGGAGCATTCTGGGAGAGAAGCCTAGAAGGAGGTGAATTTTAATAATTACTTCATTTCAGCACAAGACCTCAAGCCCACCCACTGTGTGCCTGATGTCTGTGAGTCCCAAGTCCGGTTGATTTTCTCTAGAACCTATACTTCCCCATCATGACAGGTAGGATTGTACGTCTGACACCTAATTGCGCCATAGACTAACTTTTAAATAATCCCCGTACATTCAGCTACCGAGTCACCCTCTCCTTCCCCAGCACATGAGGCCTCTAATGTGTGCATGTCCAAGGTCCTGCCTTCCTCTGGAGACAATTAGGTCTCTCCTTTCATCGCTGCATGAAATTTACTACCCTTCCAACTACTCTGCCTTCACACTTTCTGTTTTGAAATTTAAGGAGTCTAGTACTTCACTAAAAATAGACTGTGTTTCCGATCCTCAATTTGGGTTGATTTTATAGGAGAAAAGGAAATGAAAAAGCCTTTACTCTGCTAACTTAAAACTCAAAGAGATTTTGCTTTTTGCATCTTAGAGGCTATCGCCTTGTTGCAACATGATTGATAAGGCGTGTGCATCCTTGCAGGGATGAGATGTATTTCAAGGGAAGGGACATGGGACTAGTAGTCAGACACCTGGGTGACTCTGGGCAAATTACCTACAGTGTGTCTGTGGCACTCATACTATCAGAAGGTGATTCATCCTTATGGGAGAGCCTCCGGGTGCACCTACTCATGATTGCAGTCAGGAGGGGTGAAGGGGCTCACTCACTCTTCATGGGTGATGCTGAGTAAACATTTGGGACCACTGTTATTCCATTCACATGGATGACTTACGTATAAAATGCAACGTGCACTGACTTTCTGTGATGGATGTGCTGTGAGAGTAAGGAGGATGATAAAGACTAATTATAGAGGAAATGTGCTGAGTCATATACCGTGAGCCCTAACGGAATCTTGTAGCAATTTACAAATGTGTACGTATAGTGCTCTTTCATCTTTCCTTTCTTCCTAACATTGCCTGGAATCGTCGTTTTACGTTTATGGAAGGAACTCAGCGAGTCTACCGGAGCAATGTGTTACTTATGTCAACTGTTGTTAGCCAGAAAGTTAACAGAGGAGAACGACTTAGGTTATAAATAGTGCACGTAATGGCTGCAAAGCAAGACTATGTGTGCGGTTGTTCTAGGTGAAGTACGTCCGTAAGAGGAAACGGTAAAGCAGCCTCAGGTATCTTTAGAGAAGGGAGCGTTTCTCTCTGAGTTTTGGCGCAGCCTTTGCCTCCAGGGGCCCAAAGCCTGAAGCTGGGAGTGCCCACTGTCAGGAGCTCTTCACCTTCGCAGCAGAGGTGGGAAAGAGCGAGGTAATTTGCATCACGATACGCTCTAAATCAAAGGCCATCCATCATTTCTGATATCTTGAATGCAATGATTATCATATCAAAGACATGCGATGACATTGAAGATAATAACTTTTCTGTTGTCCATTATCTCTAAACAGCTTGGAGTAATTATTAGCATGTGTTCTTTTCAAAAGCCTAACACTAAAGTTTGGAGAGAAAAGCCCTATTTGAGCCACCAAGAATATATATGAGACTGGGTTCAGTGTCTTAATAGTACATGAGAAATTATATAAATAAGACAGGAAGTCCAAAGGTCTTATAAACTGTGCTATTTAGAATCCTTAGAAAGGCAATATGGTTGTCTGTGTACCTGGGGTTGGACTTATATGAGAAAGCCAACCTCCTCAACTGAGCATATAGATTTCAGAGAAGACTCTGTGGAGACTGATAGAGAAAAGGAAACATTTTCAGCTGGTTAGCCAAAAAAGCTTTGGGAATCAGGGATTATATAAACCTATGTATGTATATATCAGTCATTGTGCTAAGTGCCAGTGATAGTAAACAAAATAATACATTTGTCAGGTGGTCACCTGGCTACTCAAAGTATGGTCTACAGGCCAGAAGCAAAAGTACCACCTGACAGCTTATTAGAAATAACGAGAATCTCAGACCTTGAATTAGTCTTCGAGGACTGTCTCAACAAATTGGGTAAATAAAAATAACAGAGGTGTGTTACCTCACAGTTCTGTAGGCTGAAAGTCTGAAACCAAGCTGTTGGTGGAAGCATGCCCCCTCTGAAACCGGTGGGGGAGTCCTTCTCTCCCTGCCTTCTTGTGCTTTGCCGGCCATCCCTGGCATTCCTTGACAGGCAGCTGCTTAACTCCAGTCTCTGCCTTCATCATCACTTGGCATCCTTCCTCCATGTCTCTGTCTTCACATGGCCATCTTATTATAAGGACACCAGTCATATTGGATGAGGGGCCACCTGACTCTAGTATGACCTCTTCATAACTAATTATATTTGCAATGGCCCTATTCCCACATAAAGTCACATTCCGAGGTCATGGAAGTGAGGGCTTTAACATAGCTTTTTGGGGGGAAATGCGATTCAATCCACAACAGGTCCCAGTCCATTCTTAGCGAACGAGAACCTGTATTTTTAATGACGTCACTTGTAATTCACATGCACATGCAACTTCCAGAGGACATCCCACAAATTCTTGATTGTCTTACACTATTATAGACAATGTTCTAGTGCCCCTACCAAACTTTTCTAAGGGCTTTGCCTATGATGTGCAGGTGTTTGTAGGATGAAGATGTTTCCTGGGCAACTTAGGAACGCTCCAGAGAAACCTTTCCCTTTCCTCCTCAATGCTAGGTCCAGGAGGCTGAGAAGGGAAGTGAAGGAACACTTGCCTTACCAGTCGTTGGCAGCCGTGCAGATGGATTGTTGAGACAGGAGGAGTGCAAAGTAGAATTGTAGTATAGAAATTTAAAACAAACAAACAAACAAAAAGCCAATAAAACATGATTCAGAGGTCCTGTGGCCTCATGCCTGTGGTATATCTTGAGTGGTGAACCTCTGGACTGTAATCCCTCCTGAAACAGAGAACAAATAAATTACATACCCCGCTGCTAAAAGTTGAATTGCTTATATGGAATGCGTTCTGGCCTTGGAGTTGAACCATGATAGTTGGAGGCCACCTGGAGATACAGACTTGGAGTTTTCTAGGTTGTCCTGATGTTATTAACTTCTGTCCCACAGAGAGGTCCTGGCTCATTGTCTTGGTGTTCACACCTTCAGTTTGAAAGCAGAGCTTGGGACTTTTGTTTTGTTTTTATGTTTTACTGTAAGTTGGGTCGTTGCTACATCTCCTGTTTCCCTTTTCATTTTTTTCCTGCTGCGTCGCCCTCCAGCCAGTTGCTTCTCACCAGGTTGGCTGTCAGTGGTTTAGCAGTGCTTCCTGATTGTTGCAGGCAAGCACTCCTTAAGGTTCCTTCAGCTCCGAGAAAGAATACGATGACATTTTTCATCTGAACCTCTGTGTGGCAGCAACTTCGACCTTGTCTGAAGACAGGGCAATGGATGTATCCGTCATAGTCTCTCTTAGGTCTCTAATGAGTGAGAAAACACATGTGATTTTGTTTTGGAGTTTGTTTCATGCGTAACACAAAACCCTAAAGCCATCAGAATTATCCGCTGCCCTCGTTCCCTCTCCCCTCCATCCCACAGGACCCTCTACCCTGGGCCCAGCCACAGCCCTCACCTGCCATGGCCTTCCCTCCGTTTGCTTTCTGTACAGAATCCACAAGCCTGAAAACCAATAAAAGGCTTTTTGTGTCTCATCTGTAAGGGAATGGGATGCCAAATATGTTCTCAGACGCAGGACAGGGTGACAATTTGCCTTTTCACATTTCTTGGTGAAGAGCCTAAATCCTTAAAGTAAACTTCATATGAGCAATTTTATGTGTCCCCAAAAATGAGGCCATGGAAGGCATTCAGACTTAACAGTTTGACAGAACAGTGAAGCTTAGTTTGCCTCGACACATTCAGCGGGACAGATAATCAGGCTGCATGTGGAAAGCTTATTTTAATGGCATTATTCAGGCCGTCAACAGAGGCCACTACCGAGAAGCACACCCAGCCATGACGGCCATCAGCAGTGAGGCCTTGTTTGTACCAAGTCAGGTGACATCTCCTAATACGGTACTATGGAGCCAGCCAGCCAGCTTCTCCGGGTGTGGTGCCAAAGAGTGACTGGGGGGCAGAACGCGGGAGAAGGGAACAAGGAAGCTGAGTCAGCACTGATTTTCCTGAGCACCTGCCAAGAAGCAATTGCATGTTTCCAAGGAGAGATAGCAAGGTGACTGCCAACTCTGGTCCTGCCATTGCCTCCAGCTGGCCCTGGCTCCTGGGACCGGCTGGGAGCAGCCATCGCTTATCTCCAGTCACTGCTACACCAGAAGTGGCAGGAAGGGCTCAGGAATAGCCACAGCTCTGAAGTGGGATTGTGTGCATTGCTACTTCTCAATTTTTCTTTTGTGTATAAAGCTTGCATCTAAGGGCTACCATGCCTCATGGCCTTGTATCATCTTGTGTCGCTCCCTGGAATGTCCTTCCACTGGGGAATTCTCACTCTGTTTCCCAAATTAGACTTTTATTACTTATAAAATAGGAATTTACAATTTGGTGGCATATGAATGGGTGACATTAAATGAGAATAGAATTAAATCTACATGCCCTCTAGATATACCATGTCTCATCCCCAAAAGGTATGGCTGTCTCACCCAGCCAAAGTCAGATCCCATACTGATTTATATTTATGATTTGGAGGTGTCCAGAGTAGATTATCATCTTGTTCATCAGAGCTGGTAGTCCTTAGGACAGGTGCATCAATGTCTACATCTCTAACAGGATTTTACCTGCCTTCCAGCCTAGTCCACAGAATGTCTTCACGATAAATGCCACAATCATCACCCAAGCACCTTGATCCCTTTGCAAGCCAGTGACTTAGAACAGCAAAGGATTACTGCTAATAAGACAGGCAGGCTTGTCATCAGTAGTGCGTGTGCCTTAATCCAGCCTCTTAAAGTTTGTAGTTTTGCCAAGTAGCGGCATTCAGTGAGTGTTGATATGAAGCATAAGCAAAAGATAGTGCCAGTCTGAAGGTATAAAAATAGAAGTAGTGTTTTTTAGAACTTTCCTTTGGAGGGTCAGATTGTTTACTTTCTGTATATTTTCCACTGTGGGGCACAAATCTCCCTGAGAGAGGAAAACCATCTACTCATCTGTTCTCTATAGTTGAAAATGCTCTACATTGGGATGTTTGAGATACCTGCTCATGTGTGTGAACTCGTTATTTGTTTGCTTTCGGTGGGCGAGAGTAATTGGGACAGGAAAGGGAACAACGTGCCCTTCTTTGCCTGCAGTGCCCAGGAGAAGTTCATTGCTGATAATGAGTGCGGCTGTATTTAACTAGACCTGGTGCCTAGTCTCCAGGCTGTGTGATAAAACCAACTTCCTCGGGGATGGAAACCCTTCGGCTGAACCTGAGAAAATTCACATGTGAGGACTAAGCCAAACAACAGAATAGGTTCTAATATATTTGGTGTCCAGTGAAGGTGTAGGTATAGACATCATCTTCACTTTCGGGTGTGGAAGGCTTGCTGGAAGAAGGCTTCTATGAATATCTTAATTTCGTAGCTGTGCCTGACTCACTCAGCTGAGCACACTTGCAGCATTCATGGTGTATTCAGAGCGTTTATTTTTATTTTTTCTTCTGGCCGTGTCTCCCAAGCCCAGGCAGAAAGCTGAACATATATATGGATTTTATGTAGATGTGCAAGTCCCACTGGACCTGATGGGAATTCTCCCTCAGTCTGTCTGGCAAGACTTCTCTAGCTGAGTAGTCAGGGTGTGGTTTTTCCAGTGTAGAAAATCTTTCTTCCCATTTCTGTCTTAATTCTTACTCAAAGAGGCAGGTTTTTCTAAAAACCCACACGTGTAAGAAAGAGTAATAATTTGGGTGTACTGGCTCAGGTGCAGGTTCAGACGGTAGGGGGTGTGGGCCTGCCTTTGCCCCTCTGGAAGGCGTTGGAAGAGCTCCTCGGGCGATGTGATGGGGCGCATGTGTGACACCCTAATCCTAGCGTGCGGTGGGGGTCTGCAAAGGCTTGGCCTTAAACTAGGCATGTCCAATAGGGTTTAATGCAGCCTGTGAATCTGACCCCGCACAAGGTCATCTTGTAGGTCGGTGGAATGCTGCACAAATGGTGTTCTGCTCCAGACTGTAATTATACCTTGGAGAAGGCCCTGCGCTGCCAAGTTCAGCTGACTCCAGACAGGACCAAGATAAACTGAGAGCTTACTAACATTTCTGAAAAACTAATTTTTAAGAATTTGATATAAAGCATCTCTTGTTTAAAAAAAAAAAAAAAAAAAAAAAAAGATGGTCTTGAGGTTTATGAAGGAGCTTTGTGTCCGAGACGGTGAGACCAGCTATTGTCTGCCTTCCCTGGCAGCAGAAAAAGATTGAGGTGGAAGCAGGAGGAATTTGAATCAGACAAAATAAAATGCTTTGGTCCCAAAAGTTAGTTAATGCTAGAACATGATTTTGAGGATTAAACAAAATCAAGGAATATGCGCATGAGGACAAAGAAGAATAAAAATGGGTATTAGGAGTCGTCGTTGAGTAGGAATAGCATGATAAAGTTTAGGTTATATTTACAGTTAGCCGAGGTAGGATTCTCTTTTGTTTGTGTCTGTGTGTGTGTGTGTGTGATCCAAAATGGCTATAAACATGTACCTTGTGTGAAATGTACACCATAGTAATCACCGTAGTAATTTTTAAATTTAAAGGCATGAGCATTCTTCTCAAGTAAAGTCTGTCCTTAAATATCGGGGCTTCCGGGCCAATGCAGGGGCAGAAGGATAAATTAGGTGACATTTGCAGGTTTCTTCAATGCTGAGGGTTAAGTGGTCCCAAAATCCACGTCAGCCAGAGTACGCATTGGAGAAGCACCCTCGCAAGTACTCACTCTTTCCCACAAGTGTTTTCTGAAGTATCTTCCTTGAAGAGCCTGAAGTGGGGCCAAGAACCCACATGGAAAGATGTGACGTTGGGAGCTTCAAGGAAAAGCATTAGTTTGAAACGCATATTATGAACCTGTGGAGCAATAAAATCAGGGCTCCTGTCCATGCGCAGCAACCGAGTGTGGTGACTGGCCTCAAGGCCTTCCGCGGTGGACAAGCCCCTGCTGCCGGCTGGCCTTCGTGCCTAGGAGAGCCTTCGCCCTGGCGGCCGTGTGGCATGGGTAGAGCCCTTCGTATGAAGGGCGACCAGAGTACGAGCTACACGGTCATCGGGGTTCATGACCTGCACAGCTTCTCTCTCAGCCCTCCTTTGCGCAGAGGTCTTCTGAAGCTGAGACCTGGACTTTTGTTTCAGGGAAAAGGCGCTGAATGTAGCACTGTGGGGCACGCTTTCAGGTTATCAGGGGAAGGTGGTGCCCGAAACAGCCATCTGAATCATAATGCCACTTTTCAATGAGTCCTGGAATTTTCAGGGGTCATACGCCTAAGAATAAGCAGAAACTTTGGGGGTTAACTGATCCCTGTAAATAACTCCCTTGTATCAAACTTATTTGTTTCCCTTGAGACTAATCTTTGAGCCCCCATTGGATGAGGATGTGTACATATTCATATGGGTTCATAAACATGTACACACACGTATATATTACTATTTTTAATCTTTGCATCCCTCGCAGTACACTACCATAGGAGTCTGCGTTGAGAGAACGCTGTTGAATTGGACGGGCTCCTTTCAGCGTTGACAGTGATGATGAGTCAGGGCAGGGCTAGAGGTCAGAGGCCGATCTCCTGACTTTTAATAACCAGTCACCAGACTATGATGCCAGTCACTTTCCAACGCCGGCCAAGGGGCCCTGGCAGCTCAGCACGCTAAAGCTGGGAGCCAGAGGGAAAGCCGTTCTTTTAGGGCTGCAGTTCTCAGCTGTATTTGTGTTTCTTGTGAGATTGCTGGGAGCCTTTGACTCGGGCCAGGCAGCTTCTAAAAATGGTTAAAACAGCACTGCAAGTAACAACCAGAACGCTGAAAGAATGGGCCGATGCTGATTAATTACATTTTAAAATTAATGAATAGTTTGATGTATCTTTTGTATTTAAAATACTGTGGTTATTTTTTAATGTATTAGTTGCATTTCATCCTATGAAAAGGGCAGACTGTTCAATCTCAGACGATCTCAGGCAACTTAGGACTCTGAAAATTCTTCAGGTGGCCATTATGATCACCAGTCCACAGTGTTCGGTAGTGTTAATATTGAAGATACGGGTGACTGGGTTTGATATTTTACAAACCCAGAATATATTGGAGAAGCCAGTGGATTTGGGAAGACGAAATATACAATATCAGTTTATTTTCTTGTCATATGTTCTTTCTCTTCAGAGAGAAATTTTTGAAGTTCATTTTGTCTATCTCAAAGTTGGCCTACCAAGTATTCATATAATGCAATAAAAAGAAAAGAAGGGGATTTTCAGTTAACAGAAGATTCTACACAAATTGCATCTGGTTATTTGAAACTTCACCATGATTCTAAAAAATTATTTTAAAAATGATGTGATCGTTCTTGATTGAGAATTGATCAAAGGTCTTTTTTAAAGTGTTCCATCATGTTCTGAATCTGTTCTTTCTTTTTTCTTTTCCTTGTTCATTCTCTCTGTTCTCTTCATTCTTGTTTTTCCCCCCTTCTTCATGTTTTCTTCCTAACTGCTCCGTTGTGAAAGTAAATGCCTTAGATACAAGTATATATCCGGGTAACAAGTTGCGAGATTTTGTCACAGATATCAGAAAGGAGTATTGGGTTAGCAGAACAATTGCCCTTTTCTTCCCGTGCCCCTTGCTTTAAAGCCATAGAGGTGAGGTGACTGCACTCACTTTACCGGACTCTTGAGCATGAAGGACTGTTATCACTTCAGAAATCCACGGTGGGGAAGAACACTAAGGGAATAGAAGTTTCCGGTGTGGTGGTACTCACTGCCCCCAATTCACAACCATCCCTTTGGGTTAGTTCGTGTAGCAGGGAGCACAATGCCTAGCACTTAGTAGGGGTGCAGTACAGGGTAGTTCTCTTCCCTTTCCTTCCCTTAGAAAATGCCCCTGATCTACAACTGTCTCTGTGTATATCTCTTTCTTCTTGCAATTCAGCTATGTTCTTCATCTTTTAAAAACTGTATTGGGATGACATTGGCTAATAAGATCATATAGGTTTCAGGTGTACATTTCTATGGTACATGATCTGTATATTGCACTGTGTGCCCACCACCCCAAATTTGACCCCCTTTACTCATTACTACACCCCACCCCGCTTCCTTATGGTAACCACCATACTGTTGTCTGTGTCTGTGAGTTTTTCTTTGTTTGTTTTTCTTGTTTACTGTTTTACTGTTCCCAGTTTTATATTCGACATATAAGTGAAATCATATGAGCTGTGCTCTTATTTGAATTTCTTTGCACTATACCAGTTTAAGAGACCTAATAATTGGAAAATAGCAAAAAGTATACAAGACAATTCACAAGAACATGTGACCAGTAACCAAATATCTAAACTTACTATTAAGTGATTAAAATGCAGAATGGTGAAAAATCTTACCTGTCATGTTGGCGGAAAGTTTTAAAATTTATAATACCCACCATGGGGGAGGGAACAGGAAAACAGTCACTCTCAAATTCTTGGTAGGAGTGTAAATTGATCCACCTATTAGAAAGATTTTGGCAATGTTTATTAAGATTTTAAATGGATATACTATTTGAATAGCTTCTGTAAATCCATTCTATCAAAATACGAGCTCGTGACTAAGGATGTGTCTCCATGGCTGGTTGTTGCAGCTTTGTTAATAATTGACGAAATGTGGAAAATTTCTAAATGCCTATCAATTAAAAAATACCTAAATTGTATGTCATACTTAGAAGAGGCTCTGCCTATACTGCTATGGAAGATATCAGTAATGCATTTATGAGAGAAAAAAAGATGCAGAATGGGGGAAAAGCTGTAGAAAAAAATATATTGCTTGCCACTTTTATGAAGATAAAACCCTGCACACATGTGGGCACACACATGCTTAGGTAGAATGCATGTGTACGTATTCTACTCTTTGTTGTTAACCCTCGCTTTACTTCTAATTTGTTCTTGTAATTTGCTTGATATTGTCCTCCACTTTCTAACTTCAAAACATACTACAAGCTACAATGTTCAAAGCAGCATGGTACTGGTATAAATACAGACCAGTGGAACAGAACTGAGCAGAGCAGAGAGCCCAGATGTAAATCCACACATATAGGGCCAAATGATTTTCAGCGAAGGAGCCAAGACTTCAAAATGCCTCAGCAAAGGATGGTTTCTTCAGCAAATGATGTTGGGATAACTGTGTGGCCACGTGCAAGAGCATGAAATTGGATCCTTATCTCACAGCACAAACAGAAATCAACTCAAAATTGATCATAGACTTAAACATAAGGTCTAAAACTGTAAAATGTCTAGAAGAAAACATAGGGGCAAAGCTTCATAACCTTGGTCTGGGCAGTTATTCCCCGGGCATGAAACCAAGGCGTAGGCAACAAAGCAAAAACAACAAGTGGTAGTCACACTCCTAGTCAGACCTCAAAGCTCCTACACAGCAAAGGTGATAATCAACCTTTGCTTGTTGTGAAAAAGCAACCTATGGGATGGGAGAAGATATTTGCAAACCTTATATCTCATGAGGTGTTAATATCTCCAAATATGTACTGAAATCTTAACACAATAAAAATGAGAAACAAAAACCCTGATTTAAAAATGTACAAAGGACTTTAATAAATTTTTCTCCAAAGAGGCCATACAAATGGCCAATACGTCTATGGAAAGATGCTCAGCATCACTAATTATCAGGGAAATGCAAATCAAAACCACAATGAGGTATCACCTCACACCTGTTAGGTGGCTGTCAGAGTGGGAGGGAGAGGAAGAGAGAGGGAAACAGGTGGTGAAGATTTGGAGACACTGGAACTCTTGTGCATGGTTGGTAAGAGTGTAAATGGTGCAACCACTGTGGAAAATAGCATGAATGTTCCTCAGAAAATTAGAAATAGAAGTACCACGTGATCCAGCAACCCCTACTTCTGGGTATTTATTGAAAAGAATTGAGAACAGGATCTAAAAGAAATATTTGCACTTCTATGTTTGTTGAGACATTATTCACAATAGCCAAGAAATAGAAATAACCTAAGTGTCCATCGACAGATGAAAGGGTAAAGATAAAGTGATATATGTATCTCTCCCTACCCGCCCCCCAACACACACATACACGGTAGAAGATCATTCAGCCTTAAGAAAGAAATTCGGTCCCATGCTACAGCATGGATTAACCTCACGGATAGGACGCTGTGTGAAGTTAGCCAGCCACGGAAGGACAAATGCTGCAATTCCATTTATATGAGTGTCTAACGTAGTCCAACTCAAAGAAACGGAAAGCTGCCAGGGGCTGGGAGAAGACAATGAACCTATAGTTTCTGTTGTGCAGGCTGAAAAAATTCTAGGAATGTGTTGCAGAGCGTTGTGAATATAGTTAACAATACTGCACATTTAAAAATTTGTTAAAAGGGCACATTTCATGTTATTCTTTCAACCCACGGTGTCGGGGGAGAGATTAAGAGGACTTAGGACATAGATCCATTCAGTGTCCGCTGTGTTCCTAACATTTTAGCTGGCTTTGAGAAACCAGGTATTATCTCACAGTTGAAGAAAGACTACGTGAAAACTTGGAAGTATATTTTTAGAGGTGTAGTCAGAAGTAGCCAGAGAGTTTGACACAAATAGGGAACGAATACAGATGCTTTGACTTATCGCCGCTAACCCCCTTTTGAGGAGGCAGCATCACATTTTATTCCAGCTAAAGGTCACAAACCCTCTTTCTAAATACCTGCCGTGTCAAGTCATTAGACAAGATAGCAAGGCAGCCTGCGGGTGGTGACATCCTTTCCGCAGTTCAGCCTGATTAACAATGAGGTGGGGATGGATGTGCTTGGTTTTCCTAATGACAAACTTAACCTCTTTTTGTCTCTTTCTCTCTGTCTCTGTCTCTGTCTCTCTCAGTTGCTTGCTTGTGGTTGCTTTCTTGCTTCTTTTAATTAGCTATTAGAAAAGCTATTATTTGCCTTCCCTCTAGGTGGAATGCATTGCCCATGGTTTTCGGAAATCTGACTGGGTCGCTCGGAGAATATTTGTTTGCAGGAGTCTACGCCACCCAGTTGTAATCTTATCATAAATTTGATTCCCGTGCCTGTTGCCTGGACATGGATGTGTATGTCATGGCCAAGGTTGCAGCAGTCACTATCTTGGCCATTCCAGAGTAAATCTAGTCAATTTCCAAAGCCTTCTTTTTTTTTTTTAAATTTGCTTTGCAGTCAATTCAGGTGACAGCTTTATTTGCTGTTTTGGTTCTTTTCAGTAATTTTTGAAAATCACTAAGCTCTACATGCTTCACGAAGGTAAGAACTTCATCACCCTGCCATCTCTCCATCCCCGGAGTGCAGTGCAGAGCAGTGCCCCAGCAGATGTTTGTGGAATCAGTGAATCCATGACATAAGACTTGCTTAAATTTTGTGTGGGTTTCCTTAATTTTGCATTGGACTTTGCAAAATTATTTCTCTTTAGCCCTGACCAGTGTGTCTCGGTTGGGCGCTGTCCACAACTGAAAGGTCATGGGTTCAATTCCTGGTCAGGGCACATACCTGGGTTGTGGGTTCAGTCCCCAGTCCAGGTGCATGTGGGGAAACAACCAATCAATATTTCTCTCTCGCATCAGTGTTTCTTTCTCTTCCTTCCTTTCTCTTTCTGAAAAAAGGCAATGAAAAAATGTCCCTGGGTGAGGATAAAAAATAAAATAAAAATTATTTCACTTTAAATTTGTGTTCTTTGTCTAAGAAAAAGCCAGAACTTGCATTTGTACACAAGATATTTGACTATACATAATCTCTTCCTCCTCTGCTTTTGCTTTCATAAAAATAAAATACCAAGTTCCTTCTTTATTTCTTTTAAAGTATCTCCCAGAATCTTCCTCTAAGGCTACTGGTGAAATTATTAAACACATTAGACTGAAAAATCAGATTTTCCTTTTATCTTGATGAAAGCATGGTATGTACTATACCTTAGTTCTAGTAGTTACATAAAAGTAGCCATTTTGAGCAGAGAAAGGAAAGGCAAAGGCTGGCAATAATTGATTCAGGATTGATTGATTGATTGATAATTAGACAATCTTGGTTGGACAAACTCACGGTATCTCTTACTGTTCAACGAGCGAACGATTCAGCTAATCTAGTACTAATACACATGTAGGTGTTTGTTGCTATTGAATATCATCTTCACTATATTCTGTTAAGTTGATAAGTACCTTGGTGGGAGAGGAAGCATAGCTGTTTAGTTTAGTTTGTATTTTACTCAGGAAAATACAATGAAAACCACAAGATTTGGTAATGTTTTCAGTGCTTGTCTTATGGATTTTTGTAACCATTCCACATGAGAGAGAAGGTAACTTTTTTCCCCTTAGTGAGCACTGCGTGATAAGTTATTAGGAACTTATTTAGCTTAATAGGCTTAGAGGAACACAAAATAAAGATTGAAATCATTGTCAGTGAGGTATTTGGAATATCTAAAAAGTTGTACAAGTTTTGGTATACATATATATTATTACAAAAGAACAATTCTAAATCACTTAAAATTAAAGCTTTCTGTACAAAGTATTATATTGCTTATATTAATAGTAGCACGAATGTGAAGCAACCTAACTCTCCAAAGCAGGAGAAAATTTATTTAAATAATTTATGTCAAGAACTACATTAGGTGCTTTACATATATTGTCATTTGTTTCTAGAATAATTGGGCACGCTAAGTCAGTCAGCCCTACTTCATGACAAAGAAGTTGGACGCCTAGCAGTACAGTTACTTTTCCAAGGTCGCATCCCTGATAAACTGCTGAGTGAGGGTCACAATGAGCTGTCCTCTAAACTGCTCAGCAGATGACCGCACCAAGAATGGAGGCTATGCAGTGACTTAAAAAGTAAAAGCATGAAAAATATGCCAATGATAGCTTTGAAAGTTGGACTTAAAATTCCCATATATTGCAATTACAACATAGTTGTGTTTAAATAATAGAGTAAAATATTATAAAGATTTGAGTGCTTGTGTTAAACTGGTGGAATTTGGAGTGGTGTTATTTTTCTTTATTTTCTAAAATATTTATGGTTGTGGATAGGTTACTTTTAAACTAAAGGGTTGTTAAAATACAGTGACTATAGCATCGGTTTAGTTCAACAATCAGAGCGTCTGAAAATCTTAGTGTTTTTGATATGCCTCTGAAAGATTGCACGGTCATTTCAGCTTGTGTTAACTTTATGTTTAAATTCCAGATCATCAAGTTATTGGATGGAAAACGATCTCAAACTGTGGGAATCTTGATATCTAGTTTGCATTTAGAAATGAAGGATATCCAGCAGGGTAAGTCTTCTCCATCATTTTCCCCCCAACTTTTACTTTTTTTTCAGCATTTTATTGTGAAAGATTTCAAACATATAAAAAAATTAGTATGCCATAGTGAATCCCATGTGCCCACTACCTAGATACAAAACAATCAGCTCTCTCTTATTTCATACGAAGCACCCTTTCTACCCCAACTAGACTATTATGAAGCAAAACTCAGATGTAATTCATCTGTTAGAAATGTAAGCTCATGGCTAAAAGATAAAGACATGTTTTCAAGCACAACTCAAGTGCCATTATCATGCACTTAAAAACATGTACAGTGATTTCTCAATACCATCAAGTAAGCAGTTCTAATTTCCCTGATTATTTGCACACTAACTGATTCATCCTTTTGTTTACAGTTAATTTGAAGATCCAAACAAATTTTATGCATTGCCTTTGATGTGTCTCTCAGGTTTCTTATAACTAGAGGTTTCTAATCCATCTTCTTTTCCTTTGTAATTAATTTTTTGAAGAAACCATGTCACTTGTCCTGTGGAGCTTCCTACAAGATTTTGCTGATTGTATTGCCATGTATTTATTTACTAACCTTCTCTGTCCCCCATGGTTCCTGCAAACTGTTACCTTGATGTAGGGACTTAATCTGACTGGGAGGAAAATATTTCATAGATGCTATTGTATATTCTATCAAGAAGTACATAAAGTCTGGTTGTCTCTCTATGATGTTAGTGCGCACTCGTGATCTTTGCCTAGATTCATTATTTTATTAGAAGATGTCAAAATTATTCCACCATTTCCTCATTAGTTGGGGTTCTACTATGGAGAAGCACTTTTCTTTGTCTTCCTGTTACATCCTGGTTTCTTCGTCTCTTCCTTTATCCAAACAACGCTATTTCAGTTTGGCTGTCTTTGGCTCAGTTTGATGCGACATTTGAAGGGGGAAATTTTACTTGTATATATTTTTCTTAGTCTTTAAAAAAAAAAAAAGACCAAAAGCTATCATATCTTTTGAAATCTGTATCTTGATTGAAAACAATACTCCGCTTTCTCGGAAATCAGTTAAATGTAAATCTTTATTTTAACATGTCTCTGCGTATTTTCTGAGTAGTGATACTATCACTGTGGATACTCTCCATAGAACGTGGCACAGGTTTACAGTGGAGACACTCAGAAACCGCACTGCCCTTCGGTCTTCCGTCTTTGTTGCTTCAACGTGACTTTATTTTGGTACCCAGCGAAAGACTCCCATAGGCCTGAACTGAAAGATGCTTACGATACTGTCACACGCTACTTTTCCTCTCAAAAGAGCTTGGTTAAGTGCTTAAAATTTTGCTTTATTGCAAACAGTAAAAATTCCACATAAAACTAAAAATATCCTGAAGTAGGTGAAAGTCACAGAGTATTCAAATAAGCTGTCTGTTTTTTAGTATTTAAGCTTAATAATAGAACTAAATACATAAGTAGGAATACTAAACCTCCAAAAATGTTGCAGTAGTTAATTTGAATTACAGACAGAAAATGGCTAAAAAGTTCTGCTATCAAAATTGCAAAGGAATTCTTCAGTAACTTTACGTGTTAGGTCTTCTGGAAGAATTGAGGTTTGGGTAAATTCAAACCAGGAAATGATGATACTAGACAAAGGAAAAATAAAATAAAATAAAATAAAATAAAATAAAATAAAAAATATCAACATGGAAGTTTATAGTCTTATGTCAAGGGGACTAACATTTTTGATGCAGTCTTTGAAAGCAGTTCTTCAGGTTCAGGGGCAGAGTCGTGTCCTAAACAACAGCACTCTTCAGAAGCCTGGTAAAAACCAAGCACGCTCAGCTTCATCGCCGTGATGCATAGCACTGTGGGTACGAGCTTTCGCCCTGGCAACAGCACCGTAGACTTTACTCAGTTCTTTCCAGGCATGTCCTGCTATGGTATATCAGACGGCCGCACAGACAAGAGTCATTCCCACCACGTGATATTCCAGGTACCAGGTCAGGACCATAAACTTCCCCATGGGTTTCCGGCCTTGCTGGATTAAATGTTCATTGCGAGTTGAATGAGAGATGTTTCCAGTATTCCACTCTGAGCACGTGAAGCAGAGGTGAACTCACCTGTTAGCGCTGGAAGTGTCGACTGCAGCGTGACAGGCCTGGAGGACGTGCGGGCGCCATTTCAGTCTTCTCCTGCTCCAGGAGCCTCTGTGATCCACCACGGAGCTGGCTCCGGGCTCCCCTTCATGTCCTCGTTCAGTAATGCATTCCAGATGAATGCAGCAGGGTCGCCTGAGCTCAGTTTCTCTTTAGAATCATTTGACTGACACTGGCATCCGAAGGTCACCTAGGAGCCGGGCCATGTCAGTTACGTTTCATTCCGAGTCCATGTCTGGTCGTGAATGGAATGCACTTGGCCTTGTGTTGTCATCCTGATGAAAGGATTCCCTGTGCTGACGTTGGCCTAGAACATTTGTTTTCGTGTGCGGGGTGTGGCCGAGGTGAGCCCTGATTGGGGCAGGCCAGCTGGCAGCCGGGCAAGGTCGCACAGCACGCCAACGGTGGTGAAGTGACCACAGTTCAGAGACTGTTCTTCAGCCTTCTGGGCATACATTCATCTTTGTCACTGTGCAAAGAGAAATGCGGTGGCTTTCACTTTTCAGGCTCACAAGGAAGTGATGTGTAAACTATACATTCAGTGTGTTTCCTCTGTCGGGATGGAAATATTTATCATCTCTGTTCATCATTACCTCCGTATCACTTGTCTCTGCTTGGCATTGTCTATTTATGCCATTTTCCTGTTTGCTGTGTTTACAGTTTGGTCACCTAGATAATGGTTGGGGGTATTTTAGCCGCCAGTTACCCTCCACAGATGGATAACAGTTTTTACTGGTTCAACTCTTAAAAAGGGACATTGTTTTCCTCATTTGTAGGGGGGGCACTTCTCCATTGTCCAGTAGATACTGCCTATAGTGTGCATTCAAGAAGTGAAATTTGGGGGCTGTGTAGCTCAGTGTCTTAAATCTGCAAGTAGAGAACCAGTGTCTACTCTGTTATGTCATGCTGCATTTCTTTGCTAAGAATTTCTCTGATAATTAAGCATTGTTTACAACTAATTTGCTTAATGTATCATACATAAAAGTCATTCAATAAATGTTTTTTTAATTTAGTTTGATTTAAAAAATAAAGTAAACCTTAGACTAGATGGAATCTGAATGTCACATATTCCATTAGTGCATTTGGACAAAACTTCCTCCCCTCCCTCCCAATGCCACTCCCTCCCTCTCTCAGTAAACATGCTTTGAAGGCCAGCTCTGTATCAGGCCCCACGATGATCACAAGTCATAAGATCCAGAGTGTAACATTCTCAAGAGTCCACAGGATGGTGGGAGAGATGTGAAAAGCAACCCAAGGATGCGGTAGAGTCACCTATGAAACAACAAAGCAATATCTTGTCTCCTCCTGTAAAACTTCGGAGGAGTCTTAGAGGGTAAAACGAGGTTCCCCACGCACGGGAGCTTTTCCAGTGGAAAGAAGGCATGTGTAAAGGAGGTGCACCTCGAGTAGACAGATTATAGATGAGTGTCGTTTCGGGGGACAGGGCTAGACAGGCAAGTGGCATCCAGCACAGGCGGGGGGCTGAGTCTCATCACACGGGATGCGGACATCGTCCCATCAGTAACGGGGAGACACAGTTTAAGACGGGCCGTGCTGTGATCTGATTTTGAGGGCAGATAAACCTTTCAGGCTGGAAAGGACTGGCCTCCAAGGCCTGCCGTGCTCTGGGCACAGCTCATTTCTCCTGCTGCATCTCCTGCCGCAGTCGGCTGCGCTTGCTTCTCCCCTCGTTGCCCGCTAACCTCTTCCATTCCTTAGAAGGGCCATGTTCTTTCCTTCCTCTGAGTCTTTGGAAGCACAGCCCATTTCAAATGAACAGCACTGCACGTATGCTCTGTTTAAAATACTTTTCCACCCCACTCTTTATAGCCAGCTCCTTTTCTTTACTAGGTTTCAGCTCACATGTCACTTCAAGGAAGCCCTTCCGGGTTCTCCCCTAATTTAAGTCATCCTAAGTTAATTCTCTTTGATTCCACAGAGCACCTGCTATTTTATTTGTTCATCCACATATGTTCTCATTCATGTTCACCTCCAGAATATACTCTCCAAGAGTATGATTGCTCACTGATGTGTCCCTAGCACCTTGTACCGTGCCTGGCATGTGGGCGATGATCATCAGGTGTCCAAAGGTGGACAAATCTGTTAGAAAGGGATGGTGATTGATGAGATGAATGATTAGCCAGAACTAAGGCTGTGTCTGTAGAAACACAGGGATAGACAAGGGATATTTGGAGAGAGAATCGCTGTATTTAGCCATATTAGATGCAAGCAGTGTTGAAGAAGTCTTACGTGTACGTTGGGTTCCTAGCCTTAACAAGAATGTGTATAATGATGCCAAAAACACAAACTGGAAGTAGCGGAGGAAAAGCCTGGGCAGATGCAGAGAGATCAATTCAGTTTTCGATGATTTGAATCTGAGATGACTGGAGACGAGACATTTAGGCTGACGTGTTCAACGAGCATCTGAAAACTCCAGTCTGGTGTTGTGTCGATAGTCCTAGGTTAGAGATACAACATCCCCAAAGGGTAACCACCTTTGTCTATTTCTTTCCAACCAAGATGGGGTCAGGCGTCTTGCAGGAGAAAGCCAGATCCATGTGCTGACTAAGTTTAAAGCACTGCATGACTAAAGGTGGGCCCTGGTCACAGAGGAAGGACGGCTTCAGAAGGCTGACCATAATACCCACAGCATTTGTGTTTGGTCCAGGAGAGGCTCCGAAGAAGTGGTTTACTTCTTGCTGGTTTTCCATCCACTAAACTGGATGACTTGTATTTAAAAGCATTTTGGCATCCTTGGACACAGTGACTGCCTGCATGATTGCAAATTAGTGTTTTCATTCCACGTTAGTGATTTCCTCTTATTCTTTTCCCAGGGGAGATGGAAAATTGCTGCTGACTATTCTTGATATAAACCTCTGTATGCATTGCAACAGACTAGGTGCCAGAAACCTCCTGGCATTCATTTGGAATTTCCCGTACACGCAGAATTTATATTTATAACATTTAATCTAACATCAAAATAAAACATTTTTCAGTTTAGTTCCTACTAGTCCAGAATCTCAGTTAGGGATTCAGCAGCATCGAAGACTTTGTTTCTGTTTAAAATGTAAATTTTAAATTAAAATGTAAGAGGATGCCAGTTAGTTATATGCCCAGAGTCTGACCCCCGCAGATCTGAGAATGCCCACTGGACTTTGCTCATTGTTGCCTGATAATTTCTAGAAATATCTGTCAAGATTTATGTTAGTTGTTTAAAACATAATTAATTTGAGCAGACATCTGAAATTCACCAGGAATTGTCTAGGACTTTCCTGAGGAACATTGGGATTCTAGTGTAGGAGGCCCTATACTCAAAGGCAGCTGGTCTGCAGAATTTGCACTGTGTACTCCTATCAACAAAGTTTTACAGGGTGCTTCTCAAGGTATGTTTTCTAAAGCATGTACACCATGTAAATGTGCGACAGAACTAATATCCATGTTATAAAACATATGCAGAAGTGTGAATTAAAGTGAGATTAATAATTTCTATTGTTTTGCTAATTGTGATGGCTTTGGGTTCCCATTAGCTAGCATCTCGAGGCTTAATATGTAAATGAGGGAGGCTCATTGTCTTTTGATAAATTCTGTTATAACTGAGGGATGTCAGAGTCTTGGCAAATCTGATTCGAGTGTCCTTGGTTTTAAGTCATGTCATGACTGATGGAAAAATTTGTACTTGCAGTCAAAGTGCCTGCCCTGTCATTTTCTTGTTGATGGACTATCTTCAATCTGGGGTTCTCTGAAGGAATCTTTTGAAGCCAACTTGTTTGTTTTGTCAAATTTAGTTAAAACCAGATTTTAGAATGAGAAAACTTTACTTAATCGTCCTCCCCTTCCCCATCACAATATGTTGAAAGTAAAAGAACCAGTGAGGATGCCACCTGTGGAGGTGTTCACCCACCAAAGGTGACATGTGGCCATGGCCTGCTGACATACTGAATGAAGGTGAGGGTCGGTCAACTTACTGAATATTGGCAGAGCTCAATTTTTAAAAAATCTTTAGATAAACATAAGCAGTAGTTTTAACACTGCCCTCTCCTTTCCCACCTTTCTCATCCTCCCACTGAGTCTAAAACACCTGAGTAGCAGGCTTCCCGCCCACCCCTTTTAAAACCACTGTACATTCCTTCTCTCCGAGCTGAGTCCAGAGAGCGGAGGGTGGCCTTTCTCTTTGTTCTTTCCCTTCAGGCACTGACTGCGACCGTCCAATCTGCCTGGAATGTAATTTTGGCTTAAAAGAACCAGAACTAATGGAAGAACAGAAGCAGCTTAACCCAAACGGTTTCTCACTCCACTGCCCTACGGAGAATAGAGGCATGAAGCAGGGGAAGTGGTGCAAATTCTATGCCGTACCCCTCCTTTGAGGTTTGAACCATGGACAATTTTAATTGCACCTATAAAATGGCATCTTGGATACCTCCAGGCATATAGTACAAGCTTGGGCTTGGCTGACAGTTGGGATTTGTACTTTATAAGATTGAATGATGCTGAGGTTTTGGAATCGATTAGATAAGTGTCCCTTATGGGGTTGTCCTTCCTTCCAACTCCCAGCTGGCTCCTCTTCGCTGTGCTCTTTACACTTGCCTCCTGTTTCCCTTAAGCCTCAGTTAAAGTCCGTATCAACCAACATGACACACGAGCAGGCACTTGGCAGTGTAGATAGGATTGTGAAATATGTTCCCTAGGTGCTTCTTCTTCATGTGTCTGGAAGCAACTTTTATTTGTGTTTCTTCATGCTTTGTGCCTTTGCCTTCTTAGCTCTGGCATGCAGGGTAAAAATGCAATGATTAATATCTTTTTGTAAAAAATTAGTCTTTATATTAGATTTTATTTTCTTTTTATATTTATATATTTTTAAGATAATGACTTCACACAAGTTCCAGATTTCTCTTTTTTAGAAATTTGTTTTGCTATGATTTCACCTGCAATACTGATTATTTTGAACAGCTGTGAATAGGTAAAAAAATTGAATGTTGATAATTTTATCCCACAATTACAACATGTTTGAATTAAGCGTTAGTGATAACTAAATAATGGTGACAATGTGGCTGCGTAGAATATACAAATGAAATTTCTGCGGCAGGGGCTGTATGTGGTTCCCATGGGGAAACTGCTGATTAATGTGAAAGCGTGTGATGCCATTTACCAAGGCTTCTGTACAGACTGCTGTGGGTAGTCGGTTAACTGATTTGTGTGTGTGTGTGTGTGTGTGTGTGTTTTGGGTGGTAAGGATTTTAGGGGTAGTGATTACTTATAGCATAATACTTACAAAGGGATAAAAGATGTATAATATAATCATAGTCCAGTAAATATGAATATGGAACTGAGCTTTAGAAATCAAGCTGTGTGATTCTTGTGACTTAGTATCATCATCTGTAAAACTAGGGACAGCGTGCCCTGGCCAGTGTGGCTCAGCTGGTTGGAGCATCGTCATGCACACCAAAAGATCACTGATTCGTCTCTTGGTCAGGGCGCATACCTAGGTTGTGGATTTGATCCTTGGTCAGGATGCATATGGAAGGAAACTGATTGATGTTTCTCTCTCTCTCTTTTTCTTTCCTTGTCCCTCTCTCCTCTCCTCCTGTTCCCTCTCTCTAGGAACCAAAGAATATGTCCTTCGTGGGAATTGAAGAAAATTTTTTGAAAAATAACTAGGCACAGCACTAGCATCCACTTTATACAATTAAATGTAAAACAGAGCAATACCTGGCACACAAAGTTCCCAATAAATGCTTGCTATTAATTTATTATGTATTAATCCCCAGTAAAGTCTCTGTACTGTCCCCACCCTCTGGTGTAGTGGACAGAGATTCCTTTAAGCTGTTTAATAATTGGTTCCCTCAGCATTTTATCTGACTACAGGCTTAGAGTGAGGCTTGGTGCACAACTGTGCGTGCACAGGTGAGCCTGCTGCCGATTGGAGGTGGAACAGAGTGGCCAGGAGGAAAGAGTGAGGCCTGTTGAGGGAAGGTTGTATGTGAGCTACCAGCCTTGTGAAGGGACATGGTTATGGAGTTCTCAGTGGGGGCAGGTGCTGTGCAGCTCCTGTCCTGACCCACCTCCATGTCCGTCCTTCTTTTCACCTCTTGCCCAGTTGTATCATGAACTTGGTCTTTCCTCTTAGCAATGGCCTTGTTGTTGGGAAGTGAGATTTTGGGAAGATGTTCTTGCTTTTGTCTTTCCTGGTCTCTCAGATTCTGCCACTGCTTCCTTCCATGACCATACATCCTCGCCTTTTCCTTGGTAGAAATCAAGGGAATCACTTTGTGGGGATAGGTTACCTGAGAGTTGTAAAAACACAGGTCCTCCTATTTTACTTTCCGCATCCTGTTCTCTTTTTTCTTACAAATTGAGTGTTTATCAAGCCCTAAAAATATTAGTAATTTGAGCAAAACATCTAAGTATTATATCGGCTCTTTGGAAGTTAAAATTATTAACAAAATAATTTATATTAATAGCATCAAGTAATCCCATCAATCTTTGATTTCTTGGGCTGAGAATAAATCTAGTACACTTGCAAATGATTATTAAAATCCCACTTTGTGTAAGCTGTCTTGTCAACTACTTAAGGAAGCACAAAGAAGAATAAAGTGGGCTACACAGAACTTATTTCTTAAAAAAAAAATATGTATTTATTTTTAGAAAGGAGGGAAGGGAGGGAGAAAGAGGGTGAGAAACATTGATGTGAGAGAGAAACATCAATCAGTTGCCTTTCGTACGCACCGTGACTGACCAGGTACCAAACTCACAACCCAACCATGTGCCCTGACTGGGAATTGAACCAGTGGCCTTCTTTCGCTTTGTGGGGATGATGCCCGATTGAGCCACACTGGTCAGGGCTGGAGCTTGTTTTTAAAATCAGCATTAGTCCAGGCTGGTAAATGGACCCAGGCTTCTCTGTTTGTGACATCTCCCACACCTTGGATGACAGGATTTCCTTCCAACCAACTAAGGAGTGTGCCTTCCTTCCTCCATATCCCTGCTGTTTCTTGCCGGAAGGTGCTTCTTCAGTGAAAACAGTAACAGCTCCCATGAGTAACCACTTGGTTTTTACTTATTAGAAGCCCTTCAAACAGCAAACAGTCATCCTTTGTTTACTGGACGTGGTGCACTTGGGGATAGAAAAGTTTCGGGGTTGAAAATGGCCGCAGGCCTGAGAGACTTCTTGAGTGTTCTTTCTGCTTACCTTGGTCTAGCAGGAGGCTGTCTCCAAACTGGAGAGGGAATTTGCCTATTGTGTGAGTCCCTGACCCTGCGCATGTGCCTGGAGCAGGCGCATAGTTTTTATGTGCGCCTGTTAGTTTGAATTTGTGATACTGTTCTGCTTTTTGTCCCTGCTGACGGTTATTATATCTTAATGGGCGAAACACTACTCTAATGATCCTTGCGTATATAATTCTTAGAGTACAGAGCAGGCACCAGAGGACCACATAAAAATGTTTGCCTCAATTTCCCTGCAAAAAAGGAGCCCAGAAACCAGACTTGACCAAGTAACAGATTTTTAAAGGTAAAGGAACCCAATAAAATTACCAGCTTTTCACAGCGTGTGTCTACTTCCTTTCGGCATATTGTGAGGTGTAGGTGAAGTATTCTAGCCGAACTGACAGTGTGAGTGGGAATAACTAAGGAGCGAGGGAGATAAAAGTAAAAACCACCAGCAATGATTGATATTGCGGTAGCCGTGAGTTGCTGGGGCCTCCCCTTTGTGGATTTGACACTTCACCTTTCTGACACCATCTGCAGGAGTGTTGCTATAATGAGCCCTGTATCGACGGGAGCGAAAGCTGGGATTACTTGGAATTACTGTATCAGGGCTGTAAGGCGTGCAGTAGAATTATGTGAGCTGGTATTTGCTTATTCAACTTATAAGATAAAAGGTGTATACGAGTGTGTGCGTGTGTGATTCTGTGCGTGAGAGAGAGACAGATGGACAGAGCAAGAGAAACAGAGTGTGTTTTTAAGGTATAATATGGAGGGAGCTACCTGATCGTAGGAAACTCCAAGAATATTTTGATCAATGATCGATTTCTGTCTACATTGTAATCATCAGTTAACTAATTAAATGGGTTCATGTAATGCCAATAGGTTTGATGGTACATGCCTTTAGGAGTCAGTTCTCTGATACACTGCCCCAGAATTTTGGAAATAGAATTATCAGGTACTGATTCTGGCCTTATGTAAAAGTTTACACTGTTTCTGGTGAATGGGGGTGCAGAATTAGGCACATGCAAGAAAGCTCTCCTAGGACAAGAAGGACTTAAGTTTGTTTGTTTTTTTTTATTGACTTTTTAGACCTTTGGGCAATAATCTAAACCCCTTTGTCCACTTTGTAGGATAGAAATAATATAAATAGTTTAATTTCCTTAAGCTCATGTGCTCAGCCAGGTGATCTCTTTATGGCGCTCCTACTACTTCTGAATCTTATTCTGCTTTTATTTTTAAGATCCTCACATGGAAGGGGAGAAACCACAGCGGGATACTTGGCGCTGTCCCTAAATTAATCTGTCATCTACATCTTCCTTTACCAGTCATTTCCTCTCCTCCATTCCTTCCTCTGGTCCTGGAGGGAAGATCAGCAAACATGTCCAGCTGTCAGGCTCTGCTGCCTGTTTCCGTGGGTGTCCCAGAGGTTGTCCCCCAAGTCTGGGCACTAAGCCTCCAAGTGGTTTACGCTGCATTTTCCTCAGTCCCAGAGCTGAGGGGTGTGCCCAGAGTGGTATAGTGACATCACTCTGTATGCTCTCTAGTGCCTTTCTCCTCTGTTCCTGTTCTTTCTGTCCACGGTGCTCGGGTTGTTGCTACCTTTGCCCACTGGAAGAGGTTCTAAACCAGTCGTCCCAAACTTGAATGTTTCCTATGTAATAGTACCCTATCCAACTTACTCCCCCACTCACAATCACTCAATGCTTCCGTGCAGTGTACCAAGTGCATTGCAGGCTCTTCGTTGTGGAATTCAGAATCCCACAAGACCGTGCCCCGAACCGTGGTGGAGTCTCATCTCCTTAGTGAACTTAATTGATGCTTCCTGCAAGCCAATGCGAACGGCCTGCCCTTTGCGTTCATGTTCCATCATCCGGTCTGCGTCTGCTTTTTCCGCCTGAAATGTCTCTCACATCCTTCCAGTTGATGTTCGCTGGCACGTGTTGTAAATTTCCAAATTGTCATTGCTTGGGATGAATTTGGCTTAATTAATGGTGGTTAATAAATGGGTTTCTCAGGTGTTTGCCTGAAGCAGTATAACAGTTGAAGTTTTACTAGTAACCTTTATTCCTAAGGTGATACTACTATTTTAAACGTTTTTGAAAGTTAAGAAAGTGGTAAAAGATTGTTTTTCTTAAAAAAAGAGAAAATTCAGTTGTTATTTTTTGATATGGAGTATTCAGGCAAGCAATGTACCTCGGCTGGGTAGGAGCATGGTTCTGCAACTCTTCTGACTTAGCCTTGATTTTTCTAACAGGGACAAATGGAGGTGGGTGGGCAAGCAACCTTAATTTGGAAACATGGCCACACTATTTCATCTGTCAAAATCAGATGAAAAGTGCTTTGTTTTCTTTTTCAAGACCCCATGCTCTCTTTATTAAGAAACTTGGACCCCTAACAGAAGGACCCACTCTTTGGGATTCCTGTAGCATTTACCCCATCCACCAATGTTTATTTTATTCCTGTTGTACCCCAGGTACTACGCTGGGAGCCAGGTTATCAAGGTGTGTCGAACTATCCCTGACTACAGGAGCTTACCCTCCAGTGGGAGAGGGAAACTGTTACGCAGCCGACCATAATACAGGCTCTTAAAATAAAGTACAATGCCTCAGAGGAGGAAAGGAGTGAGAGCTTAACGATCCCAAGATCAAGGAGGTCCTTCCAGAGAAGGGAACCTTTTGCCCGGGCCTTGGACGATGAGGTATGGGGAGGGAGGAAGCCGTGCGCATTCAGGGATGGCCCAGTCTGGCTGGAGCGCAGGGCACCTGGGAGAAATGGAAGTGGTAGGAGATGAGATTAGAAGTGTAGCTTGGAGCCAGGAAGAGGATGGGCTTAGAAATCAGGTCAGAGAGTTTGGACCTCACCCAATATTTAAAGGAAAGACATCTGAGGCATTTTAAAGATCAGAGTAACATTTTGAGACCTGTGTTTTCAAAAAATAACTTTGGTGATATGCTCAAGTGTGGATTGGCAGAAAAGGTGAAAATTAGAGATAAAAATTAGGTTAACTTTCTGGACGGATCCAAAGGTATCTTCTATTTCCCTCAGACACTTGATACATTATTTTGTGAATGGGTATTTGTACATATACCTTTGCTATTAGTAATGCATCCTAAAGTTGCACTCAAGAATTCTGGGAAGTTATATTTATCGCACGAAACTACTCAGTGGTCGCAAGTCTTCTTTCTCTCATTCTTTCCAGATCCGAGAGCATATAAAGCATTAACAAACATTAAAACACATTAACAGTGTGTTTTTTGTGATTTAAAGTCACAATAGTCGCAGTTCATAGCTACCATTTTGAGTTTATATCACGTTCTATGGGCTATGCCAAGCATACTCATTACTTCTCTTAATATTTTCAGTAAGTGCTATCACACCCGCTTTATGGATATGCTGGAGCTCAGACATACACTTGCCAGAATCACAAAGTGATCAACTTTTAAAAACCAGGTATTTCCTCTCTAGGAAAAGAAGTATGCAGACCTTCCTCGTTAGTTAAGGTTCCCCAAACATACCTAAGTCTACGGTTCATATATGGCACCGAGGGTGTAGGACCAGAAGTGAACGTTTCTGATAAACTATGTAGAATTTTACCTTTTCTCATTGCATTCCTGATGACTGGTTTTTGTAGGAAAATATTGGAATTTACGTAAATATACATTATTCCTGGCCAGTTTGTGTTTTTTTAAAGCAACAGACATGCTGAAGTGCCTGGTTATCTAATAAATCAGTGAATTCATATGATCTCCACGTACAAAGTAACAGTTCTGGGAGGGTAAAGTCTTTCGTTTGTTTCCCTCGAACTGCGTGTTTCCTGTGTGGTTTCAGGTTGGCTTTTTTGGAAGTGTAATTTTTCTTTGTCTTGGTGGAATCTGACATGACCGACTTTGTCACTGGCATGTTAAACCTCCTCTTTGCTCACTACCCTGCGTATCTAGGAACAGCTTGCTGATTAACTCCCAAGTTAGAGAATGTGGCCTGCAGAGGAATTTTAAGTACATTTCTCAGTGTTCTGTGAAGTTACATGATCTTAGCCGAGTTAATTACCTTTGTTCGAATTGTGTAAAGGGGTTCATGTGATTCAAAATGCAGAAGAAGCAAAACAATTTGAAAGCAACCTGCCCTTTACCTTGATCCCGACCTTCTCTGAAACCACGGTGTAATGCCAATGAGCAGAATAATGGTTGACGAGCAGAATTTTAAGGCATTCTAAATATCTCTGGTTGGTTTAATAAAATTAATTAGCCTGCCACGGAGAAAATTTACTAGCATGCTGGTTAATTTCACAATGTAAAGTCAGAGAAGGGAGGTGGGGTTGCGGGAACAAACCTTATTAGTTTTGAATAATTATTTAAAGATGTGGAGCAGCCTATTTCAAACACTTTGATTGCCAAATCCATTAAGGCTTTAAATTCATTGTTTGCACCCTGGTGTATATGGGAAGCAATCTCTCTAAATGAAATCATCAGCATATTAGTTAACAGCTAAGTGACTTATTTAAGATACAGAACAACAAGTAGAACCCTAATAAACCCATGGGAATGAGAATTTGCCTTAAGACTGATTCTTGGGAGGTTTCCATAATCTTAATTTGCCATTGATGCAATTATTGCTTTTTCTTGTCTTTTTAATCCAAACAAGCTGTTTGCAGTGGCCATGGAAAAGTGCCTGAAATCATGTGCCTGAATTCATTTAATTTGCCAACATTGTCTTTTTTTCTCTCTTTCTTCCTGGTAATGGGCAGGAGTCAGTTCTGTTGCATTAGGTACTAAATCTCTTCAATTACCAGCGGGGAAGAAAGATTTAAAATTGTGCTTCAAACCCACAAACTGATTTAGTTTTAAACCACATACACTTGTCCTGTGGAGCCTAAATTAAACTGCAGAAAGGGCACAGAGCTTGAGGAATTAAACCAGGCGAGGCCAAGGCTCAGGCCAGCAAGAGCAACCAACCATTTTGGTTTCTTTCATTGGGGTCCCTTGTGCAAGAGGAGAGGGTTACCAACATGCTAACAGATACAGCTCCTACTAGAAAGTGCAACATTACATTGCTTGTAAGCCAGATACGAAATAGATGTTAGTGTGGGGGAGTCTAATCAGACCTGTTACTCTTTTTCCTCTCTCTCTTTGGGTGTTTGGCAGCCATTTTCAATGTGGATGACTCCGTGGTTGATCTTGAGACCCTGGCAGCCTTATATGAAAACGTGAGTATCAAAGACATACAGAGCTAGAGTCCATCTTTCCTGTGTCTTTTTAGCAAAAAAAAAAAAAAAAGAAAATGTTAAGGTCTAGCCCTGGTCAGCTGGCTTAGTTAGTTGGAGAATGATCCCATACACCAAAAGTTTGCAGGTTTGATTCCCAGTTAGGGCACATACCTGGGTTGCAGATTTGATCCCATTGGCCAGGCCAATCAGTGTTTCTCTCTCACATCAATGTATCTCTCTCTCTCTCTCTCTCTCTCTCTCTCTCTCTCTCTCTCCCCCCCTCCCCCTCCACTCCCACCTTTCACCCTTCCTCCCCTCCCCCTCTCCCTTATTCTCTCTCTAAAGTCAACAACATATCCTTGGGTGAGGATCAAAAAAATGTTAAAGTCTAAAAAAAGTCATACCTGACTCCTTCCTCCAGAAAAATCACCGATCCATTCATTCATGTTCATTGGCAATTAGGGTTTAGATATAGCATGGATGAGATGAAGACAGAGAAATGCAAGCTCAGATAAGAGCTGACATAAGAAAAGCATTAGCTTCCTCACCTCCGTTCTGGTGTGTGAGTTGGTAGATCTTTTTGCACACCCACAAGCGAGGGTGGTAGCCCTATAGCTTACGATCAGAGTTAAGCAGGGCAAGCTACTAACCTAACGGTGGTGTGCACCAATGCTTTCCTCTGAGGAATGGAAATGCCGCTCCCAGCTCGGATGATTGCTCTTCGTTTGAATGAGCTGATGGTGTTGAACGTGGGCAGTAGTATAGGACGGCAGGTGAGCGTTTGGGATTTAGTGTCAGACAGGTCCAGCTCCGTCGCTGGCTGCGGAGTGACTGACTCTGGGCCAGTTGAACTCCTCAAGCCTGCCTGATTATCAATGCAGCAGGAATTGTAATGGTCCCTACCTGGTTTTTCAGGAGCATTAAAAGAATTCCGTATCTGTAGCAGCAACAAGGTATTTTGAAAGTATACAGCACTGTACACACGTATGGTTTTAAAATTTGGGTTACATGTGGAAATAATGAGCACATCTGCAGGCTCTCTGGAGAAGACGGCACAGGAGAGTCAGAATGCCCATAGCTGTTAACTGTTCTTGTTCACTGACTCTGTTAGTATTTGAAAACAGACTGAACCAGATTCTCTTTGCTGAAGTAAACGGCATTTCCTGGAGCGCTATAATATGAATAGTCGCTGAGCTCAAAAAATGATTAATTTCAATACTTATGTACCCTAGGACCTCAGTCTCTTATAGAATATTGTGGTGATGCAGAAATCCAACCTCGTAGCCTTGACAGTTCCCTACACATTTTCACATCTTTGATAGGTATCAGGAGCTATTTAGTACTCATGTAGGTGGGAACCTCTCACGTTTCTATCTGTAAGGCTTTCATCACTAGACAAGAAGGCACACAAATACCAGGCTATCAGGAGGTGACGGGGCATTTGCTTAGTGCCTGGAGGGCAGCGTGGTATCATGGGAGAAAGATTCTGAGTCAGGCCCTTTACCAGGTACTTAGTGTAAATCTTGGTGGAATCATCTGCAAAATGAAAACGCAATAATTGATGTTGGAGGACTTTGTAAGATGCATAATGCCTTCTGGATGCTTTTAGTTGTTACCATGGGCTTAGGACTTGGTACGCTGTCAGTACTGGTGAGCTCACAGGAGAGGTAAGGGGTACGCGATCGAATGGTAACATAAGCGATACAGACAAGGAATGCTTACAAAATTTAGAAAAAAGAGAAGGTGGTGACTAGAAATAAAAAAGTCATCAGCCTACATATGTTAGGAGGGCTGTTGAAGGTCAAGAAGCAAGTGCTAAGGACAACTGAACCCCTACCCCCTTACAGGCAAACGGAGATTTTGGAGGTAGCAACCCAATGTCCTGGCTTCTGTATCCAGCTAATGTCACTTGTTATGACCATTTGTATTAGCCAGGGATTCTCCAACACTAGTATGCACCAGAATCACTTGGGGGGCGTGCTGGGCCCCACCTTTGGAGTTTCTTAAGTCTGGGGTAGAGCCACAATTTTGCATTTCTGACTAGTGACAGGTGATGCTGATGCTGCTGGTTCAGAGACCACACCTTGAGACACGTTACTTTAGACCCACGATTTCAACCGGTGCACCGTGGCACACCACCGTGCCACGAGAAGTTTTAAAACAGGCGATACCTGACTATTGAGTCAGGAGCACTGGCCTCTTTTCCCTTAGATTGTCAAATAAAAGTGTGACGACAGCCGGCACAACAATAGCCATCTGGTGTGAGTGAATCAAAACTGTACCTATTTTTTGTCACATCAGCAAAAAATATATTTTTTGGTGTGCCACAGAATTTTAGTAATTAGTTTTTGGGGTGCCGTGGGATGAAAAAAGTTGAAAATCGCTGCTGTAGACAGATTCTCATTGCTCATTTTTGTGTGTGTGTTTTGTTTTGCTTCTTTTTGAACACAGAGAGCCCAAGAGGATGAATTGGTGAAAATACGAAAGTATTATGAGACATCCAAAGAAGAAGAATTGAAGCTGCTGGATAAACCTGAGCAGTAAGGATGCTTGAACACTTTTCTGTTGGGCCAAAAGTGCAGGCTCTATCTTCCTGCGTCCCAGCTCTGAGTAATCACCTCCAAATTGTGCAGTGAGCTAAGCCTCAGCTCCATCACTCCTGTGACCTATTGCATGTAGCAGGATGACCTGACTGCTGGGAAAAGCAGCCACGAGTTTTGCGCTGCTGGAGAGACTATTTCTCAACCCCTTTCCCCATCCCTCGTGACTCCCCTTTCTTGTTCTAGCAACTTATTAATTCCTCCTAGACTAAACATTCTGGCCAAAAGGGTAACTGAGGAAGGAGTAAGTCATTCCTCTGTTTAAGGTTCTGCAGATGCAGTTACAAAGATGTCAGAGCACAGCACTGAAATTGATTTTCCTAAGTGTTGGATCCAGTAAATGTAGCCTGAACGTGCCAGCTTTTCCCCAAGTTTCTCCACCTGCTCCGCCCAATTCAGACGTGACTTTTTCATCTTTTCTTGGCATGTGCTTTTCTCTCCATTCACTATCTAGTGTTGTTTGCTTTATAGGTTGCACTGTCATTCCACACCCTTTGAAAACCCAGAACTCTTCTGTGTAACTGAGGGACTCTTGTCCTTGGCTGGGCCCTCAGGGTCTGCAAACCATATATGAGCTTCTGTGGCTCTGCAGCCTGCTGGCCCCGCCCAGGATGCAGTGAGAGTGTGGAGTGGGCTCCGGAGTGGACAGAGGGCTCCTTTGCCTATTGCTGTCTTGAGGGTTTCGTGTCCAATTCATACCACACTTCTCAGCATGGAGATCAGACAAGGACAAGAGACAAAGAGAAAATTGAGCGATCAAGTTTAGGGTAACAAGTCAGCCCGAGAGACATTCAAGGTTCTGTGGTTTGTACAGAAACCTTCCCGCCTTGCCCTGGGGTCCTCTAGAATGCTCTCCCCTTGGATACCTGGTCATTCCAGTCCAGAAAGACATCTCTAAATGGCTGGGTGGGGGATTTCTAGGTCTACTCAATTATTGGTAAACCTTCATGATGATTTTGGGAAGCTTAGGTGAATGGTTCTCATATGTAGCATATGAGATGGTGCATGCCCCACGGATAGTTCATAAAGCCTAGGAGTGCTGTGAATCAGCGCAGATGGAGTTCCACCGCCCTTCTGCTCCAGCAGCCTGAGCCATCCTCCTTACTGACCTCCACCTGTGGTGGATTCTGTGGTTCAACTCCAACTCCTATTTTCTTAATGCGATAAATTAATCCCCACTAGTAAGCTAAGCACCAAAAATTAAGTGACTAATAATGGAATATTTAGACGCTGGTGAGTACGTGGGGAGCGTGGGGAGTGTTTGAAGACTGTCTCGGGCTGCTATAACAAAATGCCCTAAACTGGTTAACTGATAAACAGCAGGAGCTTATCTCTCAGAGTTCCAGGGGCTGGACGTCTGAGATCAGGGTGCCAGGGTGGTCAGGTTCTGGTGAGAGCTGTCCTCCAGGTTGCAGACTGCTGACTTCCCTTTGTACCCTCACATGGCCAAAAGCAAAGAGAGGAAGCAAACCCTGTGTCTCTTCTCCTAAGGGCGCTAATCCCACTCATGAGTGTTCCACCCTCATGACCTAATTACTTCTCAAAGGCCCTACCTCCTAATATAATCACATAGGGGTTAGTGTTTCAACATACGGATTGGGGACAGGAGCACAGTTAGTCCTTAACAGGGACAGTAGGACATATCAAGCCTTTAGGTAGTGCCAACTATGGCATGTTGAGCAATGATACTCTAAGCCTATAGTTAGCAAACTTTTCCTGCAGAGGACCAGAAGTAAGTATTTTAGGCTTATGGGCCATGCGGTCTGTTCAGACTGCTCAAGTCTGCTGTCGAAGTGCAAAACAGCCACAGTCAATACATAAACAAATGGGCATGGCTGTGGCCCAATAAAATTTTACTCATGGACACTGAAATATGAATTTCATTTTACATGGGATGACATGTTAACTTACTGATTTTTTTCCAACTATTTTAAAATGTTAAAACCAGGCTCAGTTGGTTAGAGCATTGTCCCAATACACCAATACTACAGGTTCGATCCCCAGTCAGGGCATATTCAGGAATCAACCAGTGAATGTACAAATAAGTGGAACAACAGATCACTCTCTCTCAAAAATCAGTAGGTTAAAAAAAATCTGAAAAAAAAAAATGTTAAGACCATTCTTAGTTAGTTGGCGGGCCATGCGAAAGAAGTGGCGGGCTGAATTTGGCCTGTGGGCCACAGTGTGCAGCCCCTGCTCTAAGGTGAGGGAAGGGAGGACCCAGTGAAATGGAACAGTGGGTTTCTGCCGCTGGGGGTGTTCTCCTTTTCGCTTTGTGTTAGTGCCTTTCCAGCCTTCTTTTCTTAAGGTTAGTTGCCTGGACACAGAGTAATGGTGGCAACTAGTTAGCAAATAACTTACCATTCCTGCTTTCTCTACTGATGATATAGATAGAAGTGCATTTTTGAAGTTTGTAAACAGCCATTGCAACAGCTCCCTGAACATGCTAAGTTGTACTGACCGCAGAGGCCAGCTGTGCTGTCCCAGCGAGAGGATGCGCTTGGACGCGGTTGCTGGAGGGTGATGCGCAGAGAGGCCGGGACCTCAGGCCTGAGCGCATTTCACCTTTGCTTCCGATCCCCTGCACAGGATAGCACTTGTCTGATTATGCCAGAGCCTGATTTTCTGACAATTTATTTGCCATTAGCTCCAAGTTAAATGACTATACGCACGTTTTCCATACTGGAAAATATGACTCATTTATAGTTCCGGCATTACAATTTCCTAAAAGTTCTGTGGTGCCCAGTCCTATAAATCATGGCATGGAGAAGCCAGCCTCATCACTCACCTCATCAGCTTCCTTGCACCCCAGGGCCAGGTATAGAAAGCCATTTCCCAAGAAGTTCTCATCTGCCTGGGACCAGGCTGTCTGAGAGCCACTCCCTTCAGAGAAGGTCCTCTACTCTTTACACCCTGCCTTGGGGGGGGTGGTGAGGGAGGGGAGTGGAGGTGAGGTGAGGTGAAGCTCTACTGGAAGCACAGTTGGAAGATATTTATCAGATACATGCCTCATAGCCTTTGAGGTTATGTACCCTTCTGATATTTTCCCAGATAAATGGGCAAGGAGTATGGTGCTCTTCCTGAAGGCTCTGCGTAGCTATTTTTGGACAGAATGTGGCATAAGATCATTTTATTCCAAATTTGCATCTTCATGATGTCATATCTTCACATTCCACCAGGTTTCCAAGTCAAAAACCTGCAAGTCATTCTGCAAGCGTGCTGCTCACAATCCTTTGGGATTGGTCAGTTACTCTGGTTCTTCCTGCCTTAGTAGCTTCCTCATCCTTTTGCCCCCTCCGTTCACACTGCAGGTGCTCTTACCTTCCCTCTTAGAATATTGCAGCTGTGGTTGTACAGGTCTCCCAGCCACACATCTCCTGTCACCTGCAGTCAGTCGGTCAAGCCACGGCCATGGTGATTTTTCTAAAACAAAAAGCTGAAAGGATCACTTCTGTGTTTAAAACCCTTCATTCACTTAGAAAAAGTTTAAACTCTTTAGAACACTACGCCTCGTTTTAGCATCTGACTCCTGCTCACCTCCCCCATGAATATTATTCCACCCATCCAGCCTCTCCTTGGCAGTGTCTCACATGTCGGGCCCGCACCAGAAGGCTCCAGGAAGCCTCAGCTGACACTGTCCCCGCAGGGCTCTGACTTCGGCACCCTACGTGTGGCTTCCATAGCAACTGTTACAGGTCCCATCACTGATAGTACTTGCCACACTCCATGGTAATTGTTTTTGTTTCCCAAGCTATCAAAAAGGAACTGTGTATAAGTTAAATTCTATTCTCAGGTCTTGCATGCTGCCTGAGACACTGCAAATGCTTCATACATTTCTAAAGGACTAAACAAAATCAGTCCTGGTGACGGGTGCTCTGGCATTCATTTTCCGTGATGCTCTCTACAATGTTACCCAAAAATAATGTAAAATTCCCGGATATCCCTTCCCTGTCCAACTCCGGATATGTGTTTCAGGCCCTTCCCATGCGCAGGACGTTGGCTCTAAGATTCTGTCAGCCTTCCTATCGCAAGCCCTGATCCTAAGGAGCCCCCAGTCCCAGAGAGCCTTACAGCTCAATTTCACTCTTTCCTGGGTAACATAAGTTGATGAGCCCATGGGCTTGTCTGCTCATATTGGTCCTAAACCTCCTGTTATAAGACTAGTTATTAGCTATTGCTCACCTAGCATTTCCTCTTTTTCATCATGTCCTTGTTGTTGTGTTGAGGTATTTATCGCTCGATATATTCCCTCACGTAGTCTCTATACATGCTTCACTCCTGTGTTGATTTACTCTAGGAAGTCTGCATATTCTAGGGGTCTGGGTCCTACTTGGGGACTAGAGTCTCATGACCACATTTGGAATAGGGAAAATGCAGGGCACGTCCCTGGGCAGCTCTCAGCAGCACTGGGTGAATAAACTCCCCAAGACTCACTGCAGGACCAAATGCCCCCCTCCTATAAGCTTTGTACTGCTTGTATTTGTGAAAATTGGTGATATCCCTTATTCCCATCATAAATGAATCAGTGGTTTAATACTAACTTTATAATGAAACCATTTACATAAAAATGTAATTTTTCATCTTGTCCTAATTCAGAATTCTTATGGGTTTCCACTTTTATACCCATTGCACACCTTTCATAATTATCCATTACAGAACTTTCAAACAAAGGTGTGGTTTCTTTATGGGTATTCTTTGCTTCGTGGCAGTGTCATTAAAAGAAAGAAAAGATCTCACCTGGTTGTGGGATCGATAAGAAGAACAGCTGGTAATTAGAATCTTATTAAAACCCAGAGCTCCCTCAAATGAAGTAAAAGCGGTGCAGAGTGTAAGCTAAGGGAGTTTCCTTGGGTATGGAAAGAAGGAGGTTCCAGTGTTTCCCCTTATGAAAAGCCTTCTTGGGGAGAGATCGCAAAATGTCAAAGTAATGATGTTAAAAGTTGACTGAGACGTTCAAAAATGTCAGGTAATAATCATTTCAACCCCAAATGGATTTTATTGCTGTTAGTGGATTCTCTCCTTTTCTAAATTCATGTCCACCTCTTCCCACTTGTTTTAGTTTTACACCCTCTTGTAGTGGTTGGCCTGGAGCGCGTGTAGCTCTTCCAACTCAATTTTGCAAAGGGCACCAGTGTCCAACTGCTCAGACAGTGAGCTTTTGTGGGTAGGTTGGTACTCACCTTTAGCTTTTAAGATCTGCCTTGCCATAGTTTTTAAGAAGTTTTAGATTGTGTCTACTTAATGAATACCTGCTTTGTTCCAAGCATTGAGCTTGAGCTCTGTTTATGTGGGTAAGTTGATAGAAGTTTATACAGTTGAGTAAACAAATATCTATAGAATAGGGAATGTTGTTGACTGTTATGTAATTTGTTAAGCAGAAAATGGTAGTTATCTCACTTCAGTAAGAGACTTTTATCACTTACCTACAGAATTTACCTCCAGTCTTCACTTTACCCAGCCTGTATACATATTTCTTTGGAGAATGCTGCACTATAAAAAGTGTATCGTGTATTTTTTCTCATACACTAAAGATGAACACTTTTCACTTGGGTTTAGTCTCCTATTTGGGCAGTAGGAGATAGATACCTTGTTGTAGTTTGGCATAATTGCATTAACCTTCTGTTCCTAAAGTAATTTATACGCCATGCATTTATTTACCATCATAGAAACCCATAAAAAAAAGTGGCTTTGCTGTCAACAGTAAAACACATACCCTTGGAGTTGCTTAAGCAGCCTGATACCTTTTATAATTGCTAAACTGAGCTTGTCAAATAAGGAACACTCTCACGGTGGATCTTTCTCAGCTGTCTTTTTACTTTCCTTGTGATTTTATACAAAGCCAGATGATTCCTTCTTAATTTCTGCAGATTTTTACATGAGTTAGCCCAGATCCCTAATTTTGCTGAACGTGCCCAGTGCATCATCTTCAGATCTGTCTTTTCCGAGAGTATCACCTCCTTGCACCGAAAGGTGGAGATCATCACACGAGCTTCTAAGGTATGTTTGCTGCCTAATTTAAAAAGATGACTTTGCCCTTATCAGGGGTAAAAGATAAAGAAGGAAGTGGGAGAGATCGGCTAGAATCCCTTTGCCCTCACCTTGTATATTTTTCTGAGTATAGCTCTGACGATTATCCTGCCTAAGTGTGAGGGTGCGAGTGCATGCAGGTGAGGTGGGGGGAGAGGGGCAGAGGGAGAGAGAAGGAGAGAATGGGGAAAAATGACATTTTTACAGATTTCTTCTCCAATATTCCAAATGCCTTCCAATGTACATACTGGCTATTTGAAACCCACCCAAATAGTATAGTTTGTTTTTCACTCAACTGTCTGGATTACAAAAGAGGTTTTGCCTTAGACCCATGAATTGTATCATCTGAAATGTGCTACATAGCGAAATAAAAAAGATACAAGAGATTTGACAAAGGAAACAATTATGATAATGAATGGTAAGCAAATAAATTTTTGTTGGCTTTATCACATGGCATTCATTATAAATCCTAGTGCTTAGCTTTTTCTCACAATGACCCGTGTCCTTAAGAACATGATCCTCTCCACAAATGCTGTAGTATTTAGTTGCTTATCTGAAGGCTTGCTGTTTCTTCTTTCCCAGATATAAAAGATTTCCATAAGGAATGCATAAATATTACCAAAGTATAATATATACCCTCTAGTAGCACCCTAAAAGTCAGGAGCAGAAGTCGGCCTGGAGTGCATTTGGCTTTCTTTTCCCGAAAACAAAGGACTAGTATTTGTTGTTGAATAAATACAGGTGTATTTGGAGGTTAGCTGCGTGGTAATTGCTGTTTGCCATCACAGGGCCTGCTGCACATGAAGAGTGTGAAGGACATTTTAGCTCTCATCCTGGCATTTGGGAATTATATGAATGGAGGAAATAGGACTCGAGGACAAGCAGATGGATACAGTTTAGAAATTCTGCCCAAACTCAAGGACGTCAAAAGTCGGGTATTTATTCGTCTCATAATGAATGTCTATGACCTGCCACTATTTTTTCTTTTATGCATTTAATTTTAAAAAAGAAAAAGTATTTCTCACCTATTTATCTCTGTCTCTCCTCTCACAATACATTTTACCTTTCTTTTAACCTTTGAATAAAGAGGCGGTTTTTAAGTTTCATCGTATTTGGATGACAAAATTCCTAATATTTGTTGGCTCTAAAATACACAGTTAGGCGTTGAACGGCAGTGAAAGAACAAAACAAATGGTGTACGATGTAAGGCTTGAATCTAGTGTTGGCCGCTTGTACCTTTGGCACTTTTGCTAATGGAGCGATGTCGAACCACCAGTTGGGCTGAGCATCTGAGCTATTCTTTTGCTTGCCCGCAACAGTTGGGCTGCACATCTACTGTCAGACTCTCTGAACCTGATTATCATTTGGCTCCACACCCCTGCAGAGCCACCTCCTTAGAAACAACCCGCCCGCACCTAGGCGTCCCATCGCGGGCAGCAGGAGTGGAGGGAGGGGAAACACGCAGGCAGATTGGAATTAGCCCCATATGAACAAGACTCAAAGGCTGCCTTGTGGGAGGGCCTGCTCACCCCCGGCCGCCCAGGGTCATAAAGTGGCGCTGCGTCCTTTTAAGCTGCCCTGATTGTTTTTCACGCCATTAAGAACACACATCTTTTGAAAGGTGGGAAGGGAGGGATGGTTTTCTGTTCTAGTCCCTGGTTCCCTTTAGCATTGCCCTGCCCCCCCTCCTGTTTTGGCTTTGTACCAGAAAATATAGAGACAGCGCTTTGTTTATTTCGTTTGTCTGTGTGTTCTGGCCTTTACCTCAGAGGTCTTATGGATTTTTTTTTTAACCACACAAAGAGTAGTGAGTATAGTGTCATTTCTTTGTATGGATGCCATAAAAAAAATGTGTGGGACAAGGAGGGAATCTTACGGGGCTCAAACTAGTACCCCCTGCAGCACAAATTAAAAGTACGTATTAGGGTCACAAACTGAGATTTGGGCTCTCCACTGTATAACATAGCACGGTCTCATGTGAATGATTTTCATTTAAGCTTCTCTTTAAACCTAGGATAATGGGATTAATCTGGTGGACTATGTCGTGAAATATTACCTGCGTTACTATGATCAGGTAAGAAATGGCATTATGTGGAAAACTACACTAATGGGGTTTCAGCTCTTACACATTGTTGGCATTCAGAAATTGGATGATGGAGGGATGGATGAATTTCAAGCCCAACATAGAATTTGAGAGCTATCCAGCCTCCTTGGTTTACAGATGGAAACACTGAAGCAAAGCAGTTCAGCTGACTCTTGTGAAGAGAAGCATTATTCGAGGTGCAAATCTACCGACTCAATCCACGCCGTGACACAGCTTTAGAGAGGCCCCAAGTCATCTCAGTGCCTTCTGACCAGATTGTCAGAGCCTTTGTGAAATCTATATCCATCCAGTGACTGGTCACGTTTGAAACTAGGTTCGGGGAGGCAGAGCAACACTTAGGAAGTTAATGTTCAGAATACCCACTACATTATCAGTCATATTCATCTGTGAGCAAGTTGAAGACGTGGAGTCTGAAATCCCTCCTCTTTGCTGAGATTACATTTGCAATTAGAAATAACATGTTCTGTGAGAACCCACCTGAGCTCAATTTTCTCTGCTTTATTCCTTCGCACTAAGTGGAGAACAAGGAGTTCTAACTCTGGGAAGAAAGAGGTACTGTTCAAGTTGCTGACAAATTGAGTGATCAGTATGAATGGAAAAAGTCTCGGGAAAATGTTGTCAGGGCTCCTGCTTAACCATCCATGTCAGCAAAGTTTTTCCCGGGCCCTGAGGGAAGAAAAGGAAAGATTCCAGGGCCTCAGTTTTTTTAAAGGCCTACAATTTCATCCAGAAGATTAGCTAAGCAGTGATGAGGTTTCTAGTTATTTCTCCTGCCCTCCTGGTGGATTTATCTGACTGTTCTCCATAAATGTAAACGCGGCAGGATTCTCCTCCTACCCTACCCGTCAGCGTCTTCCCTCTTTCTGTTAAGGATCTTACAATTTTTGGTCACTTAGACATGAAGCTGTGCTTCTCTTTGGGTGATCTCTGTCCTTCAGTTCATGCGTGTACGTGCCTGTGTGTTTTTAAATCCCAGCTGGCCCCTGCTCATTCGGGCTTTAAGATAACTCACCTCGGGAATTTCAGCCACTTCCCTGCTGGCGTCACCACCTCTGGTTACTCCCATCCCAGTCCATCCCACACCCTGTGGCCTGATTACGTTTTATAGTTCTGATCATTGCACCTCACATTTTTACTCAAAAACCCAATAGCTCTCCTTTTTCAAGTGAACTGAGATTCTAGCCAATTTATTTCCAGTCTTTTACAACCGGACTTTTATTACTTTCCCTCTACGCACATTCTGTGATTCAACTCAAGACTCGATGTTTTCCAAACACACCCTCTGCTTTCTTACTGATGTGTTTTTTACATCTGATGTTCTCTCTAATTGAAACTGTCCTTGTCACTAGCCTTTTAATAAAACTCCTCTTTTTTTTTCTTATAAATACTCTCTTAAAATAATAAATTTAAAAATGTTTTGGGAAAATATATATATATACAGAATCAACAAGAAAAAGTCAACTTGTCCCTGCTCATTAAAAAAAAAAAAAAAAAGGTGGCAAAGAGACTGCAGGTATCTACACGAAATAAATAGAACATATGAATTGCCAACTAGACATATAGAATAGAATTAGCGCTGTATACTGGTCAGACCTTTCTCCGGCTTGTCGTGGATGGTTGACTGAGTTCTCTGTTTAAGATCTCTAGGTCAAATGAGACCTTTAACTTGTCTGTATGTCCTATGAAGGGCACCTTGAAAAAAAATTGAGACGGCAGGTGCTTGTTGAGGTGCTCGCGGGTGGAGCTGGGCCACGGCAGGGGTGCCTTTTCCTCATCCGTGTGAGTGTCCTGCTGTGTGGGCCAGCAAGGCTGCGGCTTCTCTGCATCTAAAGCCTTGGAAATGTGCGTAATATTTCTAGGGATGTTTATCCTAAAGAAAAAATAAGGGCATGCATCAGTGTTTTATTTAAAATAATTTATAATAGCAAAATATTGCAGAATTTTTGGTAAGTGTCCAAAGATAGAAACTAAGGTCAAATAAATTATGCTGGAGTCATAAAGTGGAATAATAGAGTGCCATGGAAAGTGTACAGGAGGATGTTTAGTGGAATTGGAAAGTGTTCCTGATCTGCTTTTAAAATGACAAATGTGTTTAAAATAGTATATAGTATAATCTCAAATGTGTAAGCATAAATACACACAAACACACAGAAACACCTGGGAGAATGTGTATTAAAATGTTTGATTCTTTCAGGGTAGCAGGATTGTAAGGGATTTTTACTTTCTCCTTTCTTTTTATTACTAAGCACAGTGAACACACGTTACTTTTGTAAAAGGAAAAATAAGGTATAATAAAAAATAGTGCCATCTTACATGACCCTTCCTTCTACGAAGGCCTCGCTCAGTTCCTCATCTTGTACTCCTTTGAAGCCTGGGAACACGTCGTTTGAATGACTCTTTCAAACTCTGTTTTCTGCCTTATCCATCAATATCAGTGAGCAATTACCTGTCATCCTGGCATTGCTCCCTGAGATCCAGAACTCATTGTTGTCTGTTTTTTAGTGTCTGTAATGTAGGTGCCTGATAAATACTTGCTGAGTTGCATATACCGCAAATATTGACAAGAATGTAATAAAAGGCTCCGGGGATGCAGTACTGTGGGTACGAGGAGGTGAAAGCTGCATCCTGGGAGAGCGAGGCAGGTGTGTTGGTCTGCAGGCAGTATGTCCGTGTGGCAGGAGCATCTTCAGACGGGACATTTCTAATCCCAGGTTGACATGAGCGAATTTACCTCATGGTGTCGGCCCCAACCAAGTCAGATGCGTCATCTAGGAAGGGTGAAATTGCCTAGGACACACGACTCGTTGAAGAGAGCTGAACCCAGTGGAATCAGCTTCGAGGAAGGAAATCTGAGAATAGTTTGAAACTCGGGATGGCACAGTTTAGGAAAATAATAAGTCGACATCTGTGTGGTCCTCTCCTAGTTTTCGCTGTGCGAAATGCATTTCACTCAACAAGAGAGTAGAATTATGTGATTTATTAAACTACCCTTCCCCTCTAGGAGCATTAAGCGATGATTTGTGTGGTTAGTGGTGATGAGCAATTAAGTGAAGAAAGGTGACTTCTGTTCCAGGCTCTCTCCCACTCACGCCAGGTTTTGGGTCCAAGTCTAGGTCTGTGAAGTTGAAAGAAACCCATGAAGAGCCATGTCTTTTAAACCCTAATTGAGCAATTTTCACAAAAGCTACTACTACCAGACTGATGTGCTCAGCCCCATTTTCTCTTTTTTCTAGATTGACAAAAAAAATGAAACCAGACTGAGTCTGATGAAAAAACAAAACTTCTGGAAAATAGAAAGAGATATTATTTACGAGTTCTTCCAGGGTAGATCACCATGGAGTTTTGTGGCAAACATCACAGATGTCGTTCCATCTAGCACTCAGGCGACATACTGATTCCATGGTTTTTAAAGTAGTAAAATAAGTATAGGAAGATGAAAACAAGTGCATTGCTCACACAAAATCCTGATCAAATGAGGAGAACCACTTTCTTCTAGCATTCCAAGTAAAGTTAAAGGTCTCAAAGGAAAGGGAAGGGTCCAGGGAATCCCTGAAACCACAAGAAACTATGAAGATAAGTTAAGATGTCTCCAGCTAAAGGTACAAATTTCCAAGAATAGTGTTTTCGAGCATCCTGGTGATGTTTCCAAAGTTTATTGGCATGCCAGAGGTTATGTTCCGTAGTAAGACCGAGACTTCCACCCTTCCCGTCTAGTGGGCAAGACATTCAAGCTAACACGGCAATTTGTAAATTGATATCGATAAGCGCTGTAACGGTGGTAAGTAGGAGGGGCTCTTGGAAGCACCCAAGAGTTAGTTGCTGGGACTCGGGAAAATCTTTGAGGGACTGACAACTGTTTTGAGACTTGAACAAAGTTATCAACACAGAGTATGGACACACAGGGTTGAGGACATTCCGGGGAAGGGTTGGAGAGGGACAGTTTCCGACCCTTCGGTAAAAGTTTTACAAAAGCCTAGAGGCAAGAGACTGTGGCCTGTCCTTTTATTTTATGAAAGTTTGGGGAGGAGACTTAGAGATGGGCAGGAAGGTAAAAGGAAGGCTGGAGATGTAGGCAGAGGCCAGATCCTGAAGTGCCCCGTAAAGCAGGTTCAGCATTTGGAGCTCACCCTAATGGCAGTAGGAAAGAAGGAATGTGAAGGAAAGCTGGCAAAGTTGCCTTTGCGGAGAGACCTGAGGACTGTCGGAGATATGCGAGATATGGAGCTTGTATTAAACAACTCGGGAAAAAGCGAGATAGGCTGGAAAAGAAACTGGAGGCTTGGCTTATCTTTCAATGTGCCTGATGAAGGTTTTGTCCCTCAAGGTATTTCTCAGCTCAGGTACTTATGAGGTACAGTTGTGGCACTTGTCAAAAACTGTACTCAGTTGTGCCCTTGGCAAATATCTGGTGAGACTAGCCAAACAAAATTTTTACAAATATGTGAAGAATTCTCTCTCTCTCACACACACACAAACACACACACACTCACACACACACACTTTAAGTTGCAGAGGAAGGTCCGTAAAGGCATACGGAGGGTGATTGTTCCTTCCATGGTAGCGCCGCAGTATCCAGCACCTTCCAATTCACACCCATTGACATACCCCAAACATGAGTTATCTAATTGTTACCATGTGCCATTCAAACCGGGACTTTCAATTTAAGTGCTTTCATGTGTTCCTCCTAAGCCTTTTTCCATGGACGTAGGGTGTCCAAGATCAGGACATACCTGACAATTTTCTCTTTGATTCATGAGGCAAAATAGAACCTAGCCCATGCCATAGCCAATCTAAATGCCAGCGAGACCAAAATGATATTGGGAAAGACACAAAAGCACTTCAAAGTCACCAGTCCAAATTGAAGAATAGCAGAGGCGCATTGGTACAATTTTTAGTCAAACATTCGATAAATGATGCTTTGGAATTTCAGCTGAAAGTGACAACTGGGGGTGTAATGTGCTTTTCTTTACCGTGTCTTTTAGGAAGCAGGCACAGAAAAGAGTGTCTTCCCCCTGCCTGAACCACAAGATTTTTTTCTGGCTTCCCAAGTCAAGTTTGAAGACCTCATAAAAGACTTGAGAAAACTGAAGAAGCAACTAGAAGGTAACGGGAACTATTCCATCATTATGATGATAGCTAAGATTTTTTAAAAAGTGATGTAAGAGAATTATTTACTGTGTGGCTCATGGGATGGGACCAGTGCAGCGTTCAGCGTCTTGACTCTACAGCCCTCAGGACACTTCCCGTCTCTGCACACGTTTCGGAGGCACTGCATTTCCGTAGCCCTCTGACTAATGTTAATTAGTACTTATTATACCTACCTCTTGTTGCATCCACATTTGCCAACATACAGTAGGCATAATTTTAATAATAAAAATAGCACCAACCCTTTATTGAATGCTTACTGTTATCTCATATAATCCTTCTAACAATCCCAATAAGCAGGAACGATACTAACTCTCTTTTATAGATAAGAACAATGAGCCTTGGATAAATTCTGTTTACACAGCAAGTGAGAAGCAGATTTACTGAGCACTAATCAGATCTGTGTGATTAGAACTGATGCATTTTCTAAACAAGTTTACTACGCTGTCTCTCTCCCTCCCTCCATTCCACCTCTCCTCCTCCCTCCCTCCCGCTCTCACTGTCTTTCTCTCTCTCTCTCTCTCACACACACACACACACACACACACACGCTCACACACATGTTCCTATAAATTTGGTTTACATATATGTGAGTCCAATAACGATGGCAAGACCGTAGTAAACATTCTATTTTAGTTTAATTTACATTTTTAATTATTCAAAGCAAGATGCTGAAAGCCCCTTTTGGCTTTTTTTAAAAGGTGAAAATATGTCTCTCTCGGGCAGGAATTTTCCTTTGGCATTTCTAGAGCCTTGTGTTTTCGCTGTGGAGACATCTCCGTGTCCAAGAATATAAATACTTGCGTTGGCGCTTGTATCGCTCCAATTGAAGAGCTCTGCGGAGGATTTAGGGGGCGTGTTAGTGTGGAAATGGAGCCCAGAGTGCCAGAAGTGGAGCTTGAGGAAATGAAGAGCTCGGACCAGGAATATTTTTACACTAAGACATAAAATAAACATCTAAAAATGTTTATTGTGAAAGAGTGCTCAGAAACCTAAGTCTTAGACAGAGAACAGCTTGGAAATGGAAGGAAAGTGGGAGAGATCTGCTCCTGGTGGCAGAGAAAGCCATTTGCTTTTACTTTGGGCATAAAACTTGCTTAAATAAGGATAGTGGTTACAAGTGAATACTTTTACCTTGTAAATTATTTTTAAAGGAACATGTGGATTTTCTTCCCCTCCTGTTGATGTGGTTGAGAGCGCGAATTCAACCGAATGAGTGCTTTGTTCAGGAATGCGATATGTGAACTTGTGGTTATTCTTTTCCCTTCCCTTAAAAAAAAGAAGAAGACAGTTTTATCCTTGTCTAAGATGAGGAGCTTGATTCTTACTGGAATAAGCAGAGGGAGCCATCACGTAGCAGTTGGTCTCTGTCTGTCTCCGATGGCAGAATCAGGGCGCAGGCCAGTCCTCCGAGCGGCTGCCCGGGCAGCAGCGGTAGGGAGGACCCGTGCTGGTTCGCGCCACGGCCACCCTGAATGCCCGAGCCCTCATCTCATGGTGCACGGAACACCCTGGGCCTGCCCTGGCAGCTGGTCTTTGGAACAGAAACCTGATCTATGTGTGATCTTACCTCTTCTCCTGCCTTCCTTCCAGGGACTGCCCCTTTCCGGCACCCTGACTCAGCCACCACCCTGTGATGCTCCTGTGTGTTTGATGATAAATCACAAAGGGACGAGAAGAGTGAATTAGGAAGACAGTGGACAGGCAGGGGTTCCCCCGAAGCTCCCCACTTCTGGTATACATTACTTTCCCTAGGGAGATCCTAGCTGTCATTCCAGATCTCTCAGAACTCAATTCACAGTTTCCTCAATTTTAAGCAAATACCAAACTTCTGAAGTTGGAGGAGCTGCCTTAGGAAGGAAAACTGAGCATTGCCCCGGTAATTTAACCAAAGGACACGAGGTACCGTAAGGTAGACGGAGGATACTGGGGCTCCCCACATGCATTGAATATTTAAACAAAAATGCCCTGCTAATCTTTAGGGATGCCAGTGTTTTCCACACATGAAAGGTACCTAGTAAATATTTAAAGAAAATACAGACCGTTGGTTCTCTAATGAATTTCTTTTTCTTCCCGATGCCATCTGGCGAGATGGCCAGAGTCGTGGCGGTCCGTTTCATCTCTCGTTCTCGGTCTGGTTTCACCTCCGTCTCCATAATGCCTTGGTGTGAGCCTCGACTGGATGTTTAATTGAAGAGGACATAATTTTCACACATACAGCAAAGATTTGATGAGGCTTTGAGGTTTATTGTAGCCATTAAAACGTCATGGCTGCTGGCAAAACCCCAGAAAATGTCTAAAGCTAAACCAGATGTGATTAGCAAATTTCAAGTCGTCTCAGGCCCCAGTTCTCCCGGCGGCAGCCACGGCCCTTTAGAAGAAATTCGTGTGGAATAGCACAAGCCACACCTTAACAATAGCGTATGAATGAACGGTGACTGTTGGTTCTACAACTGTCGCTGATGTAAGTAGACGTTGAAATAGGCATCTTTCACAGGGACAAGAACTTCGAATAGCTTTTTATGTAGGTAAAACACGGCAAGGAGTAGATGGGAATAGTATCAACCACAACTTATTACATGTATATAGTAACAATACATTATTATTATCTATCCGGTACTTTACATATATCTCTTATTGTAATCCCCGAAATGCCCCCTGTGAAGCAGATGTTATTGCCGCTCTCTCACAGGAAGAGGAAGCGGAAGTTCACTGTGCTCACATAGCTTTCTGAGTCACTTCACAGGTGATGCTGACCTAGCCGCATTTTAACGCTCCATATGACTCCAAGCTATGTGTCTGTGACATCCTGCCAGGGGCCCAGAAGTTTCCATACCTCATCAGAGATCAAAACAGAAAGAGGTGTGTCATCAAGGCATAAAGCCTCATGAAGATACAAATGACTGAGAGAGAGTCACTGGAGTCACTGGATGTGTGCATGGATGCAAGGGTGCACACACATACACCCCTACAGCCATGTGTGTGCACCCTCGGGTTGGGGAGAGGTAGAGGGAAGACATACAGGAGAGATGGGTTATAGAAGTGAACAGACACAGTATTGCATAAGATTAAGACCTCAGGTTATGGAATCAGTTATGTATTTTTTACTGGTTTGGTGAAAGCAGGATCTTACCAAATAAGATAACCGTAGAGTATATTCCTTTTCTTACCTACAAAATGGGACAAGTACAGTACCTGTGTCATAGGCGGTAATGAGTTCATGGTCCCTTAGTAAGAAAAGCTTTGACAAAGCGTTGTAGTTACACGTATGTACCTCCTACTGGAAAACGCACGGCTTCTAGAGTCAGACCCACGTTCTTGAGAAGCCAGCTGGCTGTGTTTGTGGAAAATCTACTTCCCAGAGCACTTGCGTGCTCTTCTCTACACTGTGGACATGGCCCCAAGTTCTTGGTGCTTGGGAACATGTTTCATATTGTGTTTACTGTTCTACATCCCTTAACGAGACAATAATTTTTATTTCCTTGGTAGTGTGATGTTATAAGTAATAGCTGGGGAAGAATCAAGCAAATAATAGGAAGAGTTGCTCTCTTTCTTATTTGTCGACCTTGCTGGCCAAAATTCTGAAGGTATTCTTACCAATGCATGTGTGGTAGGCAGAATAATATTGCAGGAGCTCCCAAAGATGTCCAAACCCTAATTCCTGGGATGTGCGGCGATGTTACCTTACATGGCTAAAAGGGACTTTGCCCACATTGAGATGGGGAGATTAGCCTGGACTATTCAAGTGAACCTAATCTAATCACACGAATCTTTAGCATGAATCTTTAAAAGCTGAGCGCTTTCCTTGTCTGTGGTCAGCGGGAGATAATACAGCAGAATGATCAGAGGGATGCGGTGTTGCTGGCTTTGAAGAGGGGGAACCGGGCAGTGAAACGAGGAACGCGAGAAGCCCCTAAAACTGGGGAAGGCAAGGAACAGAGTCTCCCTGGGGCCTCCAGAGGGCACGCAGCCCTGTCAACACATGGAGTTCAGCCCAGTGAGACCCCTGTCAGACTCTAACATGAGAGGACTATAGGTAACATATGTGTGTTGTTTTCAGACATGTAAGTCTGTAGTCATATGTTATAGGAGCAATAGGAAACAAACACGCCAACCATGTGTGTGTCTGATTGGGCCAGTTAACACCAGTCACACATCCCACACCACCCCCAACACCATTGCTGAGGCCGTAGATGTAGGGTTTCCCCAGTACAGCAGTCATCAGTGTTGCATGAAATGTGAATTAGTGCTTTCTTAAAAAAATAATAAACTAAAATTTAAAAAAGGCCTCTAGTCCAATAAACTTGGAAATGCTCCATCCTAAAATCTTATCATAGAGATTCACAGTGCACATGAGTTTACTAACGATTCTGGAAAGTTGTGCAATAAAAAAAAAAAAAAATGATTTAACCTTGTTTAAAGCAGCATTTCTCAACTTAAAACATAAAACAGTGTTTTTTTCTTTTTTTTATTTCACTGACTACTTAGTAAGATGATGTAGAGCATGCATTCTGTGGAACAGTTTGAGAGGCGATGTTGCTTTTCCTGTCCACGCTTCGATGTAAAGACGTAGCTGTTGCCGCATCGGCACCACTGGACGACCAGAGGACAGGCCACGACGAACAGCCACGGCCTTTGCCCTTTGGCGCTGCTCTTGCTGCTCGCTGGCTCCCCTGTCCTCGCTTGCTTTGTTGTCCCTGTCAACAGACAGAGTGGGTCAGGTCACATCCTCTCTGGTGTCCTGATGCCTGAAAGCCAGAAGGAACAGCATTAGTGTTTCTCAAAGTTACTCTGGTGTCACCGCCCCCAAATCCTCCTTTGTTGCACATCTTCCTGTAGTAGTATTTTATTATGACAACTTCCTTCTGGCTATGAAAGGCTACTTAATTTTTTTGTTGGAAGATGAGACAGGAACTCTTCATATAGGTGTTGAAAAGTCAGTGTATTTTGAGAAGTTTAAGAAAAAACATACATTTTTCTTACTAGTCAGTGCAAGTTACTTGGTGTCCCTTGTCAGTAAGAATGGGCTATTTAATCAGCTACATAAGGAATCGTGCCTTGAAAATGATGTGTTCTTAGCCTTGTTACTACATATACAAATTGGGAAAATGCACTTACTAGTTAATCCTCAGTGTAAGACATTCAAACTTGTTTGAGAATGTTGGCTGAGATGCACATTTGTGTGTGTTTTAAGACAATTCCAATGGTCTCATTTTCTCTAAATATCGAAGACTAGATATTTGAACATATCCTTTCTTTGTACCATTTAGAAATATTTGGGAATACAATTATACATTTTTGGAAAGGCAAGAGTGTCTGTTGACTGTTTTGATGTGTTACCACTCAATACATGTTTATCTGATAAATGTTTATCCTAAAATGTTAGTTCCTTAAGCCTTCTTTAAATGAGATGCTGCATGAAATACATAGGACAGGCACTCAATAAATGTTAAATTTTTCTTTCTGAGTTTGAATAGTAGTAATGATCTTTAACTTCACACCGAAGTGCATCCATCACATCTGTAGGCATTTTCAATCCCGATGTCCCTATTTTAATGCAGTGACCAGATTAACCCACAACCATTCAGAGGAACCTTTGTTTTGTTTAACCCTGGTTAGTCCCTGAATATTCTACTCAAAATTTAAATTATAAGAGGATGTAAATTGTACATACATGAAAGTAACAGTTCAAAACAGAGGGGATTTTTTTTTGGGGGGGGATGGTGTTGGTAGACTTTTCCAAACTATAGACAGTGTGTCTTCCCGATAAAGATGGCAGATTGAGTGCATCCATTTAGCTCCACTCCCTTCTAAAGTTTCACCAAAAGAATTAACGGGTTATTTAGACTCGTACAGTCAGTACCAATACAATCCGTTAAAAGAGTGGGAATTAGAGAAGACCCACACACCTGCACATGAAAAACATAAAACGAGAACAGTTTTACATTTCTCCTAGTTCTTGGCAAAGACTGGTGTAGTGGCAACAGTTTGACTAGTTGGATATGGATATGAAATTTTTACAGTTAAAATTAAGGTTAAAAAATATAGGTTATAATCTACTCTCAATTATAGGTAGGTAGATTAGTGGAGTTAAAAGTGAGCCATAATTTCCTAGAAGTTAATATATTACTTTTAATATTAATCATGATGAGTATGCTGTTTACATATTGAAAAACCTTTCCTGTTTGAAACTACATGGTAAGCTTACACTGCCTACTGTCGCTCCTGATAGGTGGAAACAATCCTCTTCTTTGCCATTTAGCTCACTCAGGCATCTGGGCAAGTGCATTGCTGAGATAACATTAGTGAGGTGCCGAAGGGCGAGCTGTGCGGAGCGGAATTTGAGACATGGAGCACTGACGGCTCCTGGAAGGCACGCTGCCTGCAGAAGAGTTGGTGGCCCCTGAGGTGGGAGAAGGCAGGAGGCGTGGTTAGCAGAACCTGTACTTCGTCTTGCCCTTGACTGCTTTTGCTTTTTTAATTTTGATCAGGGGTATGTGCAGTGTCCCACCTTCCTCCCATTACTGCAGTTAATGGGAGAGTTGTCCGTGAGAAAGGAGAAGAAACGCTAATTGGTGTTACTGATCTGCTAGTGGGTATCTGAGTTTGTGTCATTGAAGATGGGGGAAGGATCCTTTCCCAGTTCCACTGTCTAGTTCTTTAGTGCAAGTTTGGCTCCATCTTTTCTGCAGCACCGTTGGCTCCCCTGCCAAGAACCTAGGTATCTGTCCAACACTTGGAGGGAGTGTGGCCTTTGGCCAGTTAACTCAGTCAGCGCTGTTAGGCCCCAAACGGAATTTTTTTTTAAATGATTACCTATTGATACTATCTCAGGAAGCAAAGCAAGCAATTTAAAGGAAGTGTGTAATGGCTGTCCTTTCGACTTTGCAATAGGCACAGTCCGGGGGTCTACCAAGTGGTGGGGGTTGGGGCTGTGATGGAGCATTCTGCCCCCCCCCCATGCATGTGACATGGGGGCACACTTAGGGTTGCCAGATTTATTAAATAAAATGCAGGAGGCCCCAGTGAATCTGAATTTTACACAAACAAGATGTTTTGAGTATGTATATGTCTCAAATAGTGCATAGGACACACTTATACTAAGAAAAAATATTTCTTGCTTATCTCAAATTTAAATTTAACTTAGTGTCCTGTCTTTTATCTGGCACATCTGTCCAGAATTTCAAAGCAATAATAAAACCTAGTAAAAGTTGGTTCACATTGCACTACCATTATGCCCGGGCAATTGTAAACAATCTCAGTGATAAAATCATCCTCCCTGTGAGGGCGGACAGTGGACACAGGCACCTAAATGTGTTCACAGGTATAGGAACATGTATGTTCATGCCCATGGCCACCATCACTGATGACAGCAGTTACCGTTTGATGAGTGATTACTAAATGCCAGCAAATTTGCTTACATCACTTCTCTTTGTTAAAACTACTTCAAAATAAGTGCTACCTGCATTTGCATGGTGAGGAAGTTGAAGCAACTTTGCTACTAATGACAAAGTTGATATTTGAAACAGGTTTATCTGATTACAAATCTTCTACTCTTCCCATTGTATCTTACTTTATCTTTCACAAATAGTAAAAGATAAAGTATGATACCATTTGCTACCCCTCAGGCGCTAACAACGTGACCTAGAGAAATAAAGCTTGGAGAGAAGCTCCGCTTAGTTCTCTAGTTCATCTTCCAAAGGGGTTACAGATAATAATTAAATTGAAGTTAGTCTTTTTCTTCTCTCCACCCATAACCACTCAACTAATCTACCTGTTCTGATCTCTATTGTCCTATGACCTACTGATCAATCTCTTTTGGTCACTCCAACAAACTCTCTTCAGCTCGCTCTTTGTGGGAGACCCTTCTGCGTGGCGTGGGCCCAGCTCCCACTCGGAGATGCATAGGACCCACATCCACAGATAGGTTCTCCCGTGGGTAATCAGATTTGCAATGTGCCTAAGCCACTTTGAGTCTTGCTTTTGCTAAAACTCCCTCACCCTGAATTGAGACAGCAAGTGCTTATTGTAACTTCCTAAAATCCATGCTAAACATTGCAAGGACCAGTGTAACCAGCTCAACCACTTTTCCCCTTTTCATTTGCTAATATCCTTCTTCTGTGATGTGATTAGGGGCATTGGCTCCTTTGTGGTCTGAAAAGGGTAACCACCTATAGCAAACCTGTGCATAGTGAGTGAGGACCATCTTGTAATGTGAGCAGAAACATAATAAAGGCCTGTCATGGTGGAGGCCGCAGTTTTTGCTCCCCTTGAGAGAAAAGCGACATGGTCCTTTTTCCTCCACCGGACTCGGTAGCCCGTGTGTATGTTTTATTTCATCCATAATGACATGGACACTGCTAGCTAGTGGCTGCATCATCTCTTTCTCTCTCTCTCTCTCTGATTACCTAGCCTATGTTTTGTCCTTCCATTACCCAGAAGATAAGCAAAGTAGTCTGATGTGGTTAGCCAGACAAAGAGCAAAGTACTGCAGGGATACTCCAAGGCACCCCACATGGTTTCAACTTGTAATCTCTTCCATTGGAGGAAATTACATGTAATGGGCTTCTGACACAGATGAGAAGGTATGGGAACATTCCAAGACTTGTCAAGTCATACAACAGAGCAGACTATTGCTTCTATGCTTGGGGCCAGCCCTGGCTTGCAGGATGAATGACTTCTACCACCTAACATGATCAGATGGCTTTTTCTCGATGAGAGTATGCACTTTTTGAGAGAAAAAGAAGAGAGTAAAACTAGATCTCATCGTGAAAATGAATATTTTCTTTAATTACTCATTTGAGTGTTGTCCCAAAGCAGGGTGGCTTTGGTAAGTGGGAGGGAACTTTGGAAAGCTTTTGGAGAACATCTGAGAAAGGATGGCCAACTGAACACTCATTTGGATTGCACGCTCATATGGGATCTCCGTTTCTCTTTGAAAATTAGTAAAACAATAGTAAAGAGAGTTCTTTAAAGGCAAAACTCAAGAACACAGAATGAGGGAGTAAACCTAACCACAACATTTCTGAAGTTCAAAAAGTAGATGGACAACTGACAAATAAGTTAGCCGAACAAGAAAGTTCAATTCTAATCCAGGAGTGGAGAAAGGTAAGAAGCAGTCAAATTTTTGCCACAAGATTCATACACACCAGAAACTCACACATAAGTTTTTACATATACATGTATAAACATTCATATAAATTCATATGTAAATAAGTCAATGAAATCATTCAAGAAAATGACAGACACACGTTCCTAATTTTAAAAGGTCCATAGAGATGCCAGCACAATGGAATAAAGCAGATCCATACCATTGACAGAGCATTTCAGAATACTCAGGACAGAAAGGAAAAGGTTACACACTTCTACAGAGAGAGAGGTTGGTGTGGGATGAGGAAACAAATTACACACAGAAAATCCAGAAGCAGAATGTCTTCAGACTTTTCAACAGCCACACTAGAAGCTAGAAATGGATCAGAGTTCTGAGGGCAAACTATTCCTATTTCAGAAGCTTATATCCACCAAATCATCGAGTATGGAGCAGAATACATGTGTTTCCAGACATGTACTTTCTCAATAATCTTGTCTCCCATACAACCATCTTCAAGATGCTCCTAGAGAATGCGTTATCGCAAAATGGGAAGACAGCGGTGACAGGAAATAACAAATCCCGCGGGTAGGGGAGGTGAAGGGCTGCTCCGCGGGCAGGGAGAGCAGGATGACAGCGAGCTTGCAGAGCAAACATCCCAGGTTAGGTTGGGTCCAGATAACCACGGAGACGATTCGTGAGGAGCATGCAGCCTGGTGTATCTGGGTGTTGTGACAGGGTTTACACAACCAGTAACAAGTTTGTAGTTCATTTAGTAATAAGCACTCGGAGAGCAGAGCAAATTATAAAAAAAAAAAAAAAACACTTATTTTGAGGGTGAAGCAGTTTGGGCGGCAAAGTTTTTTAAAAAGGTTAATTAACCAGAATTTACATATGTCAGCCGGGACTTGGAGTTGTTTTTGCAAAGTCGTAAAAACGTCAACACTGGATACTAGTCTAAGTCACAGTGGTGCCCGTTGGGAGCAGGCTCACGTGTGGTGGGTGTGGGGGGAGATCAGGAACTGCTCTTCGCCGCGTGCATAGAGTTCATTTATTTATTTTTTCTAGCTACGTGCATGTGTAACTTTAATAAATATACCGAAACACCCCGCAGCATTTGTGATAATTTAGTTGAATTTCAACAGCAGAGGCTGGCGTGTGGGAAGGAGTGCCAGCCAGGGATACAGGAGATGCAGTTTAAAATTCTAGCTCTGCCTGTTACTAGGGGCGTGATAAGCCATGCAGCTCGGACGGATCACTGAATCTTGGTGAATCTCAGCTGAAAAATATGGAACTGGTCATCCTGCCCCCTGCCCAACTCAGACGGATGTTGGAGGGGTCAGAGGAACAGAAGGATGAGGAAGTGCTTGTGAAGATGAGGGAGGGGTTACTTAATCTCATTCAGAGCCCTGCAGTTTGCTCAATGCGTGCCTATTGGTGTGTCCTGGGAGGGAGAGGGGAAGCTGATGCTTTAGGACAGGACTGGCTAGTTTATTACCTTACAGGAAGCTCCAGAAGGCACGCCTAGAATGATTATTGACCGTGCCTAACTTATTAGCTCTTTCCTCCTCTGCAGCCCATTTGTCCACTGCAGTAGTGTGCTACGTCTGAACTCTGGTACGGGCTGGATACATTAGCCAGAGTCCTGACCGTGTTGCCATGGTGTTGAAAATATTTAGTCTTGCAAGCGAAGTTTTAGAAATAATAAAAGAAAAACTTTGATATGATTTATTTTTGTGAAATGATTTCAATAAAACAGACGTAAGGAACTGGGGTAAGAGTTTCAGAAAAGCAGTGGGTGTAAAATGTTGATTAGCATGGTGACTTTTGATGCAAAGCATTCAATTAAGTGCGACCCGATGGGTAAAGGTCACACATTTCCCGAATGGAATGCCTTCAAAGACAAGCCCTACAGAACAGAGAGGGGATACGGAAACTGAAACCTGATTCACCCACTTAATTAATGGAAGAAGTTTGTGTTTTCCTTTGAAGCCATGATTGTGACATCTCTAGGTGGGAAGGATGAGTTATGGTTCACTTTATTTCTACCCTATATTTATAAGTGAACATAGTCGGTAGAATTTATTTTGGGTTTTTTGACAAGAAACATGAACTATTGAAATAAAGCTACCGTCATGGCAAAGTCAGCGTCGCAAGCCCTGAATTCAGATTCATGTCTCACAGGCTGCACAACCCAACAGTGTCATCCCCCACGTCTCCGTCTCCGTATCCTTGTGTGTAGAGGAGGGCGTTCCTGCCCACCTCACTGATTGTTTGAGAAGGGGATTGTATGAAGGACCCCCCCTTTGCAGAGTATAAGCAAAGGGGAAATACTTATCCCTGACTCCCTTTGTGCCCTTATATCTGACATCCAGTCCCTGAGCGAATCCTGTTGACTTCCTTCAAAACACGCCTTGAATCAGTTTATTGCTTTCTACCCCCACACCAGGGCCGTAGCATCAGGTTCCTAATAGGTATCCCTGAATCCGCTCCTGCCCTCCCTGTGAATAAATCTCCATAACCCCCGACAGGTCAGGCCAATTTGTTCTTTCATATTCATTGCTCTTGGGATAAAATCCAACTTCAAAACTTGTAGCCGTGCCTTACAAGTTTCTACACAATTTGCCCACTTCTCCCTTTCCTGTCTCATCTCATGAAACCCCAGCACCGCCTGCGTACTAGACTCCAGCCTCAAGGGGGCCTTCTTTGGGTTCCAGCCCAGTGAGCTTGTTTGTGCTGTGGGACCTTCGCGGCAGCTTCCCTCTGCCTAGCATGTCCTTCCTGTTGCTATCCCTATGCCCCGGCCCCTCCGTAACCACCCAGACTTCAGCAGCTACTTTGAATAGTCTCTCTCTCTTACAGCCCACAGTTTTGATATGGCTATTATTTTCTATTTATTTATTTGTAAATTTTATCTCCCTCCCCTCTCCAACGAGGCAGGGATCTAATGACCTTTTTAGTGTTAATATGCAATGTGTTGGTCAGGACCTGCCACATAGTTGCTGTTCAACCGATATTTTCTTATGGGCAAAGATGTCAAATGAGCATAAATAGTTAGAAGGTTTAGGAAGACAGATTTCAAGCTGCCCAGAGGAAGGACTGATGGCGTTGAGAGGTGGTGGGTGCCTCACCCACTTGTGCTTAGAAAACTGCGTTGTGGTAGATGGGCAGGACAGGTAACATCAGAAAGGGTAGTTGTGCTCGACGATTTTAAGTTTCTAAGGTAATTATTATTTCTGTGCTAGTTCAGCGCATTCTGCAGTTCTCCTTACTTAGTAAGGGTTATTGGGTCCTTCCCTGAACTTAGTTCGTTGGAAGAGCTAGAGCCCTGGCCGCTTCCAGGGTATAAAAGTCAACTGAAAAATTATACGAGGGTTGGAATTCAATGTTCCCTTTCAAAATGGCTCTCAAGGGTCTCCTCTTGAATTAAACCGTGCATCAAAAACTCTGATGTTGATACCATCTAGAAATAATCTTTAGAGAGTAGAATTCTCATCCAATATGTTGGGCTAATGGGACAAAGTTGGCCCAAACCAGGAATCATAAAACATGGTACTGATACTCCTTAACCTTTCATTTAAAACAAGTTAAATAGAGTATCACTACTTGTCTGTCATTTGATGCAGGGTGAGGCCTTCTCTTGAACTCCAGATCTTTGACTGGAGTTTTGTGAGTCTTCCCTGTACATTGTCATCCGCGGTACATCACCCGTGGTCTATCACAGGTGGAAATTTTCACCCGTGGAAATTTAAAAATGTCCTATTTTTAGAGTGGAGTCAAGGCATTTGCAAATATCATCACAGAATATTTCTGGATATTGATAATTATTCTAAACCTTTTACATCTCTCTTGCCCACACATTTTTTTAAAAGTGAGCTTTTTTATATTTAGCTTAGAATAATTTTAGATTTACAGAGGTTGCAAAGGCAGTATGGAAAGTTTCTGTATAGCCCCTCTCCCATTTCCTTAGTAACCTTACATTGTTGTGATTCATCAAAAACTAAGGAACTGGCACTGGTACATTTCTGTTAACTGACTAGTGTTTATTTGGATTTCACCAGTGTTTCCGTTAATGCCCCGTTTTTGTTCCAGGATCCAACTGTGAGTACCACATGGCATTGAGTTACCATGCCTCCCCAGTCTTCACTGATCTCTCAAACCTATATTTTATATTTATATACATATATAAAAATCCTCACCTGAGGGCATGTTTATTAATTTTAGAGAGAGAGGAAGGGGGAGAGAGAGAGAGAGAAACATCAATGTGAGAGAGAAACATCGATCAGTTGCCTCCTGTACGTGCCCCAACCAGGGATCAAAGCCACAACCTAGGTATGTGCCCTGACTGGGAATCAAACCCATGACCTTTTGGTGTACCGGATGATGCTCCAACCAACGGAGCCGCTCAGCCAGGGCTCACAGCAGTACTTTAAGTTCTTCCACTTGCATTGTTTAGAAACAACACATTGCTCGTAATAAGGATTCTACTCAACTGTGGGAAGAACTGCCCAGGCAAACCGGACAGCAGCCTTCTAGCTGCAGACTTGCTGCGCCCTGCAGGAATCGAGTAGGATGAACGGGAAATGGCGTTAATTTGGCAAGTCCGTTGGCAAGAGTGTCTTCTCTATATCCCATTCAAAAAAAGAAAAAGATATTAATATAGTCATAATAGTGGTAACATGCCCGTAGATGGAACTTCATCCTTTGAAGTGGGGGGTGCAGGCGGACAGAGTGGAGGAAACACAGGTCTCCAATGCGGGAAGCAATATGGCTGGGATTACCCAGCCAGGCACAGAACTTGGGTCTTTTGATTGCCCAGCCTGTGTTACTATAACTTCATGGCAGCTCAACGTATTTTCTTCACCCAAATAGATTTGTGGGTGGTTTTGTGAATACCAAAATATCTTCTTGCCCAAGTAAATTGTGTTTCTTGGATCTTATGGAAGATTTACAATTCACAAATGGAGTCTTCTTGTGTCAGACAACCAAATGAATAAAGTTAGAGGGGGAGCTATTTAGCCCCAGCAGTGGGAATTAGAGTGTTTGCTAGTATCCTTCTCCCAGGTTTCTTGGCAGCAGCATGGTTTTCAGACAGAGAGAGGTCATGGACTGTGACTCTACTTATTAGGCACCTAGAGAAAGGTCACTAGCCTGCCTGGGGTCAGCAGTCCTTGTTCAGGTCTCCTCTGCCATTGATAACCTGACCTTCTTCTAAACGTCACCTGACCTCCCTGGCCTTCTGTTTTCCCATTTAAAATGAAGGGGCCCCAGTGTTGATACTTAGTGATTTTCTTACCTTTCGCAAAGCACTTTCATAGGTACTCCACATTGCTTCCAGCTCTTCCCTGGTTAGAGTACAGATGCAGGACAGCACAAGGCGAATGGGTCTGACACCCCTGAGATCAGATTCTGACTCAGTCACTTTGTATCTATGTGACTTTACTCATGTCACCTAAAAATAGGGGTAATAGGAGGGCCGAGCTCATAGGGCTTTTCTGAGGAGTGAAATGAGGCACATAAAGCAGGCTGAGGCCCAAGACACCCTTGGCCGTTGAGAGCCATTTGCTTTTAATCATACAGATTGAGAACTTGGTATAGTTTTCAAAAACTTACTGAGTACAGAGATAAGAGGCAGTGTGTACAATTCAGCGTAGGCACCCAGGCGCCATTAGGCCAGTGACTTTCCTGGTGGGGTAATGTACAGAAGGAACAAGGCCCGAGAAAAATCGAGAATGGCTGAGGTGCTAAAACTGCTCCTCTGGCTGTGCTTTGAAACTGTTGTGTTTTGTTGTTGTTTTGACTATTTTGATGGACTTTAAAAACATCATCAAATCCCCAGAATCCAAAAGAAAAAAAATCTCCAGAACACGAGGAGGACCTCGTTTGACCTTTTCAATCAGTTTATTTGCTCAGCAAATATTTATTCAAAACACGGGCTTAGCTGCTAACTTTAAATAAACTCACTGAAATGTTAAGTCATTTGTAAACCCATTTTCAGAGCAAGTGTTACACTCATTTTCTAGGGGACAAACTGATCCCCACTTTATCTTCTGATCTGTCTTCTCCTAGGAACAGAAAGCTGTCTCTGAGCACAGTGACTGAACTGCTGTCTGTCTGATAGGTGGGAAGGCGGCATAGTTTGCCCCCCCACCCCCCCGCCCTCCCAGCTATTTGGCAGACTCACAAAACCCCTTGCAAAACCGTTTCTGATGGTGGCATTATAAAGAGAATGAATGAATATGTGCTACCTCCTGTTCAAGGAACTATATCCTGGAATTAAAAACACCTAGTTTCTTTTCTTTTCTTTTCTTTTCTTTTCTTTTCTTTTCTTTTCTTTTCTTTTCTTTTCTTTTCTTTTCTTTTCTTTTCTTTTCTTTTCTTTTAATTAAACCCAGGATACTCCTCTCCTTATCCCCCTACCCAAAACTGAGTTGTTTAAGCTGGGACTGAGTTTTTCAACTGAAGTATATGATTTTTCTTCCTTAAAGCTGTGATAAGATTAATAGTGAATCGTATTCAATGACCTGTTCAAGTCAGTGACATGGGGAAAAGTAAAAAGGCAGCTAATCTAATAGGAATAATTAAGCAATTGAACAGTTTGCTCAAGGTCTTGTCACACGTACCTGACTCACTTGAAGACAGGGACACGTTCTCGGGGCTCCCCAGACCAGCAGGAGATAGCTTTGGTGGGCCTCCCTTGCCTTTGAATTTTATCCTTTGGGCTCATTGACATCAGAGCTAAAGACATTATGGAATTTAATAGGCATTTCAGAATCGGTTACACCCAGCTTCTCCCGGAGGAGAATTTCCCCTTTCCTCTAAGGATCCCGGATCCTTCCTAAAAAATTTACACACAGTCACGTGGCACATAACCGTATATAATGGCCTCCTGTTACAAACCTCACCAACTCACCTCTCCAACCTGGCAGACCCTGGGACGCAGACTGCGGGGGCTGCTGGATCGGTAACTTTCCCTGTGCCGTAACTCAGTAGAGAGGCAGGATTAATGACAGGTTTACAGGAGCGTGGGGCTTTAAATGACTGAGGTCAGTGTCTGGAGGTTTCCCATTAATACCACTAACAGCGTCCCACCAGCCAGACCATCGGCCACGTTGCTACCCACTCCAAGCTATTCCTGATTCTCAACTTTATTTTCCAACACAGCTAAGAAACCCTGACTCCCAGCAAACTGACAATACAGCCCTCTTCATGTGAAGCTTTGTGTATCGGCCACAGTTCTCCCGGCAGATTTACAAGTGTCTGCGGAGTTTTAAAAGACGATTGCTTAACAGGCATTAAGTGAGACACATAGGGCTGTGTAAATATTTTAGCTGTAATAGGGGATTTTTTTTTTTAAACGCCCGAGCCAAATATTGCATTAAATCTGAAGACAGTGGCAAACTGATCAGCAGCGTTTGCCAGCTTCATGCTTTGCCAGTGATTCCCGTAGCCAAGATTACGTACCAGAACTCATCCACCAGTTTAGGTTGTGAGTTTTAAAATAACTTTCCATCCTTTTCTCTTCTCTCTCCTCCTCATGCCTGTCCATCTTTTCTCTTTTATTTCTTCATGTTTTATTTAGATGTAAACACTTTCCAGAGTAGAAAATTGTAGCTAATGTGACTAACCGGTGGAGGCTGAAATGGGAACGTGGGCCCAGACAGGGGTCAGAGAAACGGTGGAAGGCTTGCAGCTGTCCTGGTTGAGCAGCGCGGAAGCAGGTTGCTTGGTGGTAATGGGCTGATGCATCTTAATCACTGGTCTCTCTGCAGCCAGCTCTTGCACGGCCGGAAGGAAATAATGCTAAAATCAGCATCATTACCTCTTCCACGTAACTGATTTCCTGGGATCAGAAAGAGGCAGGCCTGTCCACTTCAAGGTGTACATGGCTGAGAAAATTCATCACTTAATTTTAGTGCAAACTGCAATAAGCATTTTGGCTCCAGAGGAAGTCTTTTTTTTTTTTTTTTTTTAATTTAAGCCTTCCCATAAGCGAACTGTTTTCCTGCTTTGAGTGATGGGCAGGATGTATTGCTTGACCTGTAATATAATTTCTGTGAGAAGGAGGCATCTTTACTCTCTCTGCCTTTGCTGATTCCATCAGCAACCTCTTAATTTCCACCCACTGATTTTTCCTCAAAATACTCCTTAAAGTAACACTCACTTGGCGGCCCCTAAGTGCAGGCTCCGTATGGTCTTCACAAATGGCTTCGGTTGTAGTCCCATGTCCAGATCATTACTTAATCCACAGGTCTGAGCATCCTAAAATTATGTGTTTGTAATTATATATATGCAAATGTATTTTTTAAACTGAGCATTTGACATACATTTCAAATCTGCCTCTAGACCCTCCTGAAACTCAGATAGCTCCCGTGGTATTGAGAGCCTGCTTTACATTCAAATTAAACACAACTCCTGGGGCCCTCCCAAAAGGCCGCTTTCAGGGGCAGGCCTCAAACCTAGTCTTACACCGGGGTTCACCCTGGAGTATGTTGCACCACTTGCATATGGCACCCGTTTTCTCCGCCTTTGAGTAAATCACCTCCGTGCATGGGTGGTCGCCCCAGTCCTTGCCAGTCTAGGGTGTGATCGCTTCCAGCCCAAGGACTGCAGGCCCTGCGTGGCAGTGGCAGGCGCATTCCAGCTTCCGTGCAGCCAGTGACCTGTGCACCTTGGTGGAGGAGCCGCAGCTTTGCTTGCAAAACCTCCACGTCATACCAAAAGCAGTTCGTATCCGTTCTGTATCAAGAACTCTAAAACTCTTTCTCCTATTCTGCCCATGATTCCACTTCTGAAATCTGTCCCAAAGAAGTCACCTTAAACTTAAAGTAAGTTTTTTACTGGGCACCGGTGTTACTTAAAGCCTGAATGATTCACCGTGAGACTAAAATAGAAAGGACTTTCCTATTCAACTTCAGGGAAATCTTTAAGTGAAGTAGGACATATGCATTTGGTGAAATTTTATATGGCTCCGAGACACAATGCTTGTGGATTTTGTGAAATAATATGAGAAAGTGCATGATATGTTTAATAGAAAGAGTGAAGGGACACAAGTTTCTCTGTCAAATGAAAGTACATGTTTAAAAAAAAACATATCTAGGTGACCCCTATGAAATCAGGAGGGGGGTGTGTGGGATGCAGAGGCTGAGACGCTAAGAAGAGGCAGCAAAGTAGGAAATGGCAACTGCTCTGGTCATGAAGGACCTTCTCCTGTTTTTTGTAAGTGTTGTTTGTGTTTCTTTATGTGTCTTAGCCTCCTTACACGTTTTAGGAATTAGTTGCTGTTCTCCTCCCAAAGATGAGTGCCCTTTCCTTTCAGATGCCCCGGAACTCCATGCTTGGGGCTGCCGGCCTAAGGCTTCGTGCTGTGCGGTCGGCCCAGTGATGAGAACATTCGCAAATGTTCTTCTCCTCCATTGTAACACAACTTTCCTGTCTATTGCTTGAAACCTAGCCTTTCCAAACTAGTCCGGGGAAGAAATTTATACTCAGGTGTTAATAGATTCTTCTTTCATTATGTTTTCTTTTTCAACTAACATACATGCACTTCTAAGGAGATCTTCTGGGGTTAGCGTCTTGTGTTCAAGGGAAGGCTTCGAATGGTGGCGATTTCCAAGGACGGGATGTTTTTAGATAAATAGATCACTTAGCACCCTGTAAATCCTATCATGCCTAATCTGTCTATATTTAGGCCTAGTCATGAGTAGGTGATTAATGAGTATTTTTCATGCTAATGCTTCTCAGACTGAGGCTGCATCAATAACCACATAATTATCACAGTGGAAATTCTGACTCAGCGGTGACGTTCGATAGGAGGGATCTTTGAACAGTGCTTTAGATGATTCCGTGCAAAGGCTGCAGTCGGTGGACCAGCTTCGCGGGCCTTTCCAAAAGTCCTGAAGCAGGCTGGCCTGTGCTCACTTGGCCCTGTCACTTCTGCTTAAATTTTTTGCATGGAGAGCCCTTATGATCATAGGACATTAAGGTGAACTTCATCTTGGGCAGCCTCCCTCTGTGAGGTGAATCAGCATCATGAGATTCCCCTAGGCTCAAGCTCCCTGGTGGGTTTATTTTTACACAACATTCCTCTGGGGAAAGAGGCACCCACTCTTGATTGGAGTAACCCTAGATAACATCTTCTTGGGTAGAAATATGTTCCTTATGTTGCTCTTTTTTCTCAGGCTTAGCTTTTTAAACAAATAGCTATAGAATATGTCTCTACCTACCCAACCCTGCTCCAATTTGGTTTTCTCCCTCTATCCCTCACTCCCTGAAATTGATTTTGAAAGGCCCAGTGACTTCCTTGTTGCTGTAATCAGTGGTCACTTCTCTGTCTTCTACTTGACCTTTCAACGGGATTGCAGAGAGCTGACTGTTCTTTCTTTCTTGCAATACTGGTTTCCTCTTAGATCAATGTGATTCTGTGCTTCCACTTTTCTGCTTTTTTGCTCCTTCCCCATGCTTTTTTGGCCTCACCTCCACTGCTTGCATGCCTCAGGGTTTGTACGCAACCCCTTCTCTTCTTTGGCTACATTCTTTCCCTACCAATTCATTTGTTTTCGTGGCTTTAAATACCAATTTTATGCCCATGACTTCCTGATGTGTATTTCTATCCCAGCCATGCAACCTAAACTGCAGACTTTTGTATATAATGTGAGTGTCTCATTGACATCTCCAGCTTATCATATTCTAAATAAGTCTTGATTTTCACCCTCAAACATTCTCATGGCTCTGTTCTTTACTCTGGTCAAGTCTATGGTCAAATATCTTCACAGTGAAACTTTTCCTGACCACTTTATTTAAAATTATACAAGTTGTCATGGACAGTATGGCTCAGTTGGTTTGAGCATCATCCTGTAACCGAAAGGTTGAAGGTTCAATTCCTGGTCAAGGCACATTCCTAAGTTGTGAGTTCCATCTCTAGTCTGGGTATGTGTGATCCCTGGTCTGGGCATATATGGGAGACAACCAACCAATAATTCTCTCTCCTTTCCTCTCTCTCTAGAAAAGCAATGAAAAAAAAAACTGTCCTTGAATGAGGAATGAATGGATGAATGAACAAATAAGTGAATAAAAATTATACAAGCCTCCTACTTCTGTGACCTTATCTAACCTCTCTTCCATAATGAGGGTAGTTCCTTCCAATGCTTTTGAGTCAAGTTCCTTGAATCTTGTTCATTTGAATTAAAATCTAGACATTGGACACTGTAGATCTTGGAAAGAAAAGAGGTCAATGTCCTGAGGTCCAGTCATACTATTACCATTGATCTTATCCCGAAAGACCCAATGCATTCCCACGGTGCTTTATTTTTACTCATTATATTTCCTCTCTCTGACACTACTCCTTACTTTTTGTATTCTCCTTGACTGGCTGGCCAACTCCTCCCTGACCTTTGCAATTCAACTCATGTTACCTTTTCTGGAGAACCTTCCTTCCCTGAGCACCACCCGACCCCAGAATCCCATGACAACATATTACAATATGTTGATTTCCTTGTCTCTCTGTTATTTGGCTCTGATGAACATTTTTAGAGGAGGGATGACCAGTAGGTCTGGTTGAATATTTTTTCCCTAACTTTTGGCACAGTGGCATAGTCCAGATACTCAGTAAGTATTTTGAATGTATGAGTATCTGTAAGTAGGCCTATCTTCTGTGATCTAAGAACTATTTATGCCAAAATCCTATCTCTGTAAAAAAATTAGGCTATCCATAAGATTTGAAGGAAAGGGGATGAGAGGGGTGCAAGCAATGGGATAACTCTCCTGCCTTGTGATTTATCTTTGTTCCTCACTAGATCCGAACTCAGTGTAAAATTCAGCCCCTCCATCACTGTTCACAGCCCACGCTGAGTTCAGGAGGCTTTACTGAATCTGTGGGGATACTCCAGAGGCCATCCTTTTCCAAGTCAATTGTTCTTCTCTTTTGCTTCCCTTATCTCTCTGTGTCCATCTCTTCTCCTGAAAGAGATCAAAATTCTTCTTCCTCCATTATGAAAGAAAACTTTTCCCTGAAGCCAGACTATTATGTAACACTCATCCAGGACCTCATTTGGGGATGGTGGGATGCTTGAATCCAAGAATTTGTTAGATTATTATTTCCAATAGCAACCATTCCCTTTCTAAGAATTCTAGAGGTGTAAGTCACAAATAAAATGATTTCACACGTGCCAGCAGAATATCAGTGAGAAGGCTAGATGAATGAATGGGAAGCATGAAGAGAGATGTGGTCCTCCCTAACCTGGGCCTGGTTCTCATGCAGGGAATGGGTGTCACCCTAAGGAATAGCCACTTTGGTGGTTCAAGGCAACTTAAATGCCTGGGAATGAATTTCTGCAAAATCGATTTCAAGCTCTACTTTTGGAGAATGATCTGAAGAGGGTCAGGGCCCTCAATTCCCTAGGACGTATCCATCAATAGTTTTTGCTTTTTTTTTTTTTTTTTGAGAGGCCAAAAACAGAGTACTTCACCTGTCCCAAGTCAGAGGTTTTGCTGCATCTCTAACAGGAAAGTTGAAGGTGCATCTCCCTGTTCCTGAACAAAGGTGTAGGATGAGCCAATTACTTTTGTTTGTTCATGTTGTTCTTGTTTGTGCTTTTCCCCCTTGAATGTGAATAAACAGTGATTGATAGGGATTTTACACAGTTAATACCCAAGAACATAGCTCAGAGCACGAGTTCAGCAAATATGTGTTCTTGGGAAGTCTGATTCCAAACTTCTCTTCACAGCGAGTGAGAAGCAGATGGCGGTGGTGTGCAAGGAGTCGCCGAGGCAGTATCTCCAGCCGTTTAAAGACAGACTACAGGAGTTCTTCCAGAAAGGTAGGAAGCTGTGCCAGCCGCACATACATGGCACTCCGCGACATCCTTCATTCCATGGTCGCACACACACGGCACTCCGCGACACCCTTCATTCCATGGTCCCTCCCTGAGGCCCTCTGCCCCATGTACCCTGGCCGACCGCTGGCGGCTTTGATGATTCCATTAGTCCATCTTCCTAGGGCGGTTACATACACAACGTAGATGGAGTTGTCCTGTAACTTTTATATCACCCTTCAAATCTGTTTTAATATTTCAAATTGTTAACATTACTCCTGTCTTTGTAAACTCTGGGGAGAAGACTTTTCCTTTGTCTCTTTGTGGGACCCAAGAGGATCCCGAGCACGTTAACGGGCAAACAGTGTATAGTGCAAGGCTGATGAGGCTGTGCACTCGGGTCTGCGTCAGCCTGGACAGGGGGGCGGTGATTGTCCTGCCGGTTTTACGGGTGTAGCGGTTTGGAAATTTGTGTTGTATTTTCCATTACTTTTCTGAAAGGAAAATTGGGGCCGGGCGAATGTCACACATCCAATCACTTGGCCCCTGTCAGTCCTTTGGGTGGACATGATGTACATGAGACCCAGCACTTAGTTAGAAAGCTCACCAAGTTACCTTTCTTCCTCCACGGTTCTGGAAGGAGGAGAGAATTTTTGTCAATCACTGTTAGTGAATGTGGAAGTTTAATGCATTGTGGGTGTTTTCTATTCTAATTTCTCAAATTCAGTTTAAGATGTAAAACAAAAGTAAGTGTGGGGTACAACTTTCAGTTTGAAAAAAAAAAACAAAACTCCTGAGGCTGTAATGTACAGCATGGTGACTATAGTTAATAATACTGTATTATATATTGGAAGTTGCTACAAGAGTAGATCTTTTTATTGAATATTTTACTTATTTATTTTTAGAAAGAAGGGAAGGGAGGGAGAAAGAGAGGGAGAGAAACATCGATGTGCAAGACATACATTGATCGGTTGCCTCTCATATGCCCCCAACTGGGTACCTGTCCCACAACCCAGGCATGCGCCCTGCCTGGGAATGGAACCAGTGACCTTTCAGTTTGCAAGCCAGCCCTCTATCCATTGAGCCACACCAGCCACGGCAAGTGAGCAGATCTTAATAGTTCTCATCTGCAGAAAAAAAATTGTAACTGCGTGGGATGGATGTTAACTAGACTTCTTATGATGGTCACTTCACAATATATGCATATATTGAATCTTTATGCTGTACACCTGAAACTACTATAATATTATATACCAATTATGTCCCAATAAGGAGAAAGTAGGTGTCGTGTAGTTAGAGACTTTGTGTTTGGTGGAAAGCCAGAGGAAGTGCATGTGGGAACGTTTGGGAATATATCAACAAGCTGTTTCTGCTTATTAGTAAGGTCACGTGATAGCACACCATCAAGCATGGACCATTAAACAGGGTGAATCCGTACAAGTTGGCCAAACCACCTTCAGAATTGGTAGGCAAATTCTCGCTCCATGATTCAGAGGAACCCCATTTCAGCTGCTCCCTTGGTGCAGAGATCACTTGCCCCTCCTCCATGGTGAGAGCCTGCTTGTGTTGGAGTAGAAGTCAGGCTTCTCCCTCAGACACTGCTGCACATCACGCGTGATGGAAGGAATGCTGTCAGGCAAAGTGCCATGTTGAGAACAAACGGTGATACCGGCACGTATGCGTTATGTGACCAGAATAAGGTGGGGTTTCGTATGTGACTTGTCAAAGTCGACGCGATGCTTTATGACTACGCCATGTAAACATAACCTCAAGAGGCTGAAGAAAAGCATGAAATACTTCCTTTGCTGACCCCCAATTAAGAATTTCTGCTTTTGACATGTAAGGAATTATCTTGAAATGAGGCTTACATGTACTTAGATTCCATTTTCATTTGAATTGCTATTATTCTATATCTGGAAAATTCTGCAAGGTATGTATCTGGGTATTATTTGCCTGTATGCTGCAGTGGCCTTAATCCTTCTCCTTAAACCAGCTAGCATCTTAAAACTTAAACTGTAAATTTTATTCTTTTTGTTAGGAAAAGATAAATGTGAAAATGTTTAAGAAACTCTTCAATATCTTCTTTGGTGCCTTGGAAAAGGAATTTGCAAATTTATTTTAGGGTTTTGCGTTAGTCTCTTCTCTACTAGGTTTCTCAAGAAACATCTTGTCTGTTCTGAGAGAGGGAACTGACTTGAGGCAAAGTGGACCTCATGTCAGGCAGGGAAGGACACGACCCCAGAAGGATGCTCTGTGAGAGCCTTCGAACGGTGGTCCTCAACCCTGGCTGCACAATGGAATCACCTGGGGGAAACTTAAAATTTTGACACCCAGGCCAGACTCATGGTCTATCACCAGCATCTCTGGGGGTGGGACCAGGTGTCAGCATTTTTACTCCTCAAGTGATTCCAGTGGGCAGCCCAGGTTGGAAAACAGTATTGTCTGGCTTCACTCACCTTTCAATGTAGATTCAAAGACGTTTGTTTTGAGCCTGTACCTTAGGGACTGCGAGAATGCTGGGAATACTGAGAGGAATCATATACGTCTTATCCCTCTCCCAAGGGCTATCTTGTTGGGAAGAGATCTGGTGGAGTAAAGGGGTCAGCTCCCCTTTAACCAACACAGGGAAGAGAATATGGGAGGCTCGTTAAGAATGGCCTCAAATCGTAGTTTGAACCAAATCAACCGAAACAAAGCACAAAAAGGATCCAAAGGAAAAGTATCATTCTATAAAGAGTTTTAAAATACATAAATAAATATTGTAAGAATCTTTAACACACCCAGTATTGCGGGATGAAAAGAGGCACTGTTGAAACAGTTTATTACTATTGTCTCATTACTTAACTGAGTTGGTCAAAAATCAATATAGGGCTGTACTGTCCACTGTTGCACATGGCAGACACAAGCCACGTGCAGCTGTTGAGCAACTGAAATGAGGCTAATCCAACTTCATCTCTGTGTAAGGGTGGAGTACGGAGCAGATTTTGAAGACTTAGAGAAAAAAAAACCCACATACTTTATTTCTGATTTTTATGTTGGTTACGTGAAAAAATGATAACATTTTAAATCTATTGGGTTAAATAAATAAAATGTTAACATTAACATACCTGTTTCTTTTAGTTTTTAAGCGTGGTTACTAGAAAATTTAAAATTATGTATGTGGCTCACATGGTATTTCTATTGGAAAGTGCTAGTCCAGAAGACATGGGCCCTTGACCTTCTGTATCTATCTCATTCCTTCGCTCTCCTCTGCACTTTTTTGCTCCACCTTCTTCAGTGTGAATCCGGATTATTGGAACACAGTTTCATAAGCTAGCCTCTCCCCACCTGTGCCCTGGGTCTGGCCATGGTTAGGCTCTCAGAGGGGGGTGTTTAATGGCAAGACATGCCAGCATGCTGCTTCGTCAGAGTGCCTCTCTGTGGTCCAAGGGGTGAGGCGTGGCCAAGTTGCAAGATATGCAAATGGAATGTCTCTTAGCTACTATGGAGTTCTGACTCGTGGTCCCTCTTCTTATGATGATATTTCACTGATTCACAGAAAAATGTAGAATTTTTCCATGATCAATATACATTATCCACCCTGGATAAGCAAATTTTTATGACAATTACCTTACAGCTTAAGTATAGTATCTCATCTAACATGCCATTCATTGTAAGAAACATTATGATTACAGGTACTACTAACAAAGAGAAATTGCTGGGATTTAAACCGTGATATATCATAGGTTATACAATGTATTCCAATATCAGAGCTGCTAAATTATGAACATTTCACCCATTCTGAAGTTGATATGATATGGTACTATAATAAGGCATATAGAATGAGAGAGGAGGAGTGTCTCACACTTCTAGAAAAGTCATGGAAGACTTTAATCAAAGGAGATGTTTTGTTCAGGTTTGGAAAAAAATAAAACAAAGATAGTGACAATGATACATAACATTTGGTGATTGCTGCCGAATGCCAGACGCTATGGGGAGACCTTTCTTATCTAGTCCTCATGGCAGCCCTTTGAAATAAGCACTGTTACCACCCTGTTGTACAGATGAAGAAACCGAGGATGAGGATTCTCAGCCAATAACTTGCGAAGGGTGTTCAGGCGGAGGAAGACCCTGTGAATCTCAGGATGAAAGGTGTGATGCATTTGGGGAAGGGCAAGAGACTTGGTGTAGCTAGCTCACAGGGCGTATGGGGGGAGCGCAAGACCACAAAGGGGAGGAGAGTCACAAGATGACTTGCTAAGGAACCTGAACCTTGTCTTACAAGCAACAGAAGGCCTTTGAAAAATAGCATGTGTGGGAGTGACATGTCGGGTTTTGTTTTCATGTGGGCTTGTTTTGCCTTCCTGGTGTTAAAAATACATTACACCTAAGAGCAACGGAAGGACGTTCGGGAATTGTACAAGACTGGAAGCCAGTGTTTCAGGCTCTTCCGAACGTTATTCCAGGCAAATGATGGTAAGAACTTGAGCAAAAGCAACCACAGTAAAGAACAAGAAAGGAAGGGACACTTGTAAAGCTTTGAGTGGTTACAGGTCTAGATAACCTGCAGAAACATTTTGGGAGAATAAGATAATTCCTTTAATTGCTTAATTAACTGGCTGGATACTAACGAGGAGGACTAAATTTTGTATGGAGAATGACGCAAACTTTATTTATTTTAAGGATTTTATGTATTTTATCTTTAGAGGGGAAGGGAAGGAGAGAGGGAGAGAGATATCAATGTGTGGTTGCCTCTCATGTTGCCCCCACTGGGGACCTGGCCCACAACCCAGGCATGTGCCCTGACTGGGAATTGAACCGTGACCCTTTGGTTCATAGGCCTGTGCTCAATCCACTGAGCCACACCAGCCAGGGCACGACACAAACTTTAGACACACTGATTGCATGCACATATGAGACACATGGGGAGATGGAAGAGCACTGACTGAGACAGTCGGGGCGGCAGTTGTGGCTGAGAGAGCACAAAGAAAGGGCGCATGAGAAGTTCCCGAGCTATCAGAGTGTCTGAGCACCCAGTGTAACAGGATAACTGTAATTGAGAAGAGGTATTTGCATACGTCCATAATATTTGGGTATCTGGCAGGAAGGGGCTGCTTTGCTGCTAGGGGTTTTATCGCTCATAAAGTCATAAGCAGTTGCATTCTTTATGCCTGAGGAGTCACATACATGCGTTGTGACTCAGCTGATTCATGGTTAGAGTGATTCTTACATGAACCACAGTGCAGTTCTCCTAACAATCATGATGACTTCATTTTTCTTTTGTAAATCATATCCTGTTGCCACATACAAGTGCAGATGATATGTTTATTCTCATGCCTTCTATCATTCTTCGCCACTCCAAATGCCCTTAAATAGTACTATCTGACAAAACTGTGCTGCTTGTTCTTAGTAATTTCATTTCCTGCACAGAATCGAAAGCAATTACAATGGCACCACTGTCCAAAGCTCCGCAGAGTCTGAGCCTCTTTCCTTACATGGTCTCTCTTTCCCACAGTCGGCTCTTGCTGAGTCCAGTTGACAGCTCCGTTTGGGGTGACCTTGTGCAGGCATCATTTGAGCTCATGCTTTCCCACCCTCAGATCAAATGTGGCCATAACGATATGGCCTTCAAAAATGTGATGCCCGCATTAAAGGTCCCCATAAACGTGGCAGGGATCCTGTAATTGGAGGAAGGCGCGGAGCAACTGATTAGGTCCCAGGTATAGGTCTTGTAGGTGGTCTTTTCATGCTGTTAAATTGGTCATTTGTATTTATGGCTTTGGCAGGGAGGGCTGAAACCTAAACTGGTGCTAATACCAGCGCTCTCCCACACTTGGCCTTATCTCATTCGCCATTAATTTTATGTGGCATCCATGAATGGAACCCAGGCAAAATCAATCTGAATGAGCCATGCTAGTCCTAGTTAATCAAACTATCCTGTGCAGTTCTTTGACCAGCCGAGATTAGAGATATTCTAAATGTCAAGTAACTGTTTTCTAGTGAAAAGTAAATAGATAAATTTACAAAACTAAAAAACAAACAAGACAATAACTGTGATTTCCCACACTGGATGCAAAAAGCAAGATCGAAATAGCTGATTGTTGCATGACAGCTGGGACTGTGCCTGCCTGTCCGCACTTTCTTATCCCAACATAACATAGGACCAGCCTGGCCCATGATAGGTGTTAATAATTATTTGTTGAATTTGTGCACAAACAACCTGTGTCGTGTAAAGTTCCTGGAGGGTATTCCCCGCCTCCATCATTTCCTGTTTGGATTATTTTAGAATTGGCAAATCATGCCAGCATCTGATGAGACACATATTTTTGGTCTATTACGCATGCCTGTGGTCAAATCTCCTTGGACATCAAAACACTGACGTTATAGATATGATACAATCCATTCTTAATAAGTGCCTTGCTCAGATTGGATTGACAAGGGCCCTAATGGAACCTCTAAACTGTGGAATAAAAGCAGGTTATTAGGTAATCTCTTCATCCCTCAGAATGTAGAAGGAGAACCATCTGAGTCAGCATATTCAAGCACCGGGTTACGGAGATCAGGAAAGATCAATGATCTAGAGACAGCGTGACCTAAGGGAGGAAATAATTCTCGCATTCTTGAAGGAGTGTGGAAGGCAGGACCGTGGCTGGGGGAATGCACGCGCCGTGTGGACCCCACCGGGCCCTCGTGTGCCTCCCGACGACGGACAAGCGTGCCGGCCGGGATGGCTGCAGATCACATCGAGTGGCCAAGAATTAAAAGGATCTGTTGTGATTTGTGGTCACTGAAGTAGCAGAGCAGTGACCCTTGGAAAGTGGAGAAAGCTATCTTATCACAGGTTAATTAAGTGGACTCTTACCTGGAAGAGTTAGTTTGAATCAATCCGCTGTTTTTATTTGTTTTATTTTTTTCCCAGAAGGTTCTGCAAAGACTACCTATCTGTCCCCACAAAATTAGTGTCTCTCTCCCTTTATTCCCTTCTCTTCCTCTCCCCCATCTCCTCCCTGTCTTGCTTCTTCCCCAACTCCCCCCACCTTTATATCTTTACTCAATTTCTATTTTTCTCTCCAATGGAAAGTTTTGCAAAAAGAATAAAAATGCCTAAATTATTTTTATGTATGTACTATACAGACATAAATATCTGGAAAAAGCCCTGTAAATCAATCTCACTGTAGTTTTAAAATTTTAAATAAAGAAGTACATTCCAGACCAAACAAGGTTTATTTCCAAAACTTAAGGATAATAAGATATGCTATTAGGAAGTCTATTAATATAATGTATCACTATTAATAGCCCTAAGCAGAAAATTCATATATTTGGATGTTAACATCTCTTTACATGTAAAAAAGGCGCTTGACAAAGTTTAACATCCATTCTTCATTTAAAAGCTGAATAAAACATTTAATAATGTAACTTTCTTAATATAATAAAAAGTAAACATGTTACAGTCCCAGATGTGTAACTCATATCATACACAAAAGCTCACTCTTCCTACTGTAATTGTAAGGCCTCCTGCGCATCATTTTCCAAAAGACTAGCATCCAAGAGGAAGAAAGGCAAATAATATGAACAGTGAAAACTTTTTAAGCATGTTAAAAGATGCAACTCTCAAAACAGAGGTGCAAAATAAATTACATTGAAATTCTACTTGTCATCTATAATATTGGCAAAATTACAGAAGTTTGATAACAACAACAAAAAAAAACTGTGTTGGCATTGCAATCAGGTGAACCTTGCTGTTTATATTGCTTGTGAAAGTGTAAATTGCTACACTCCATATGGAGATCAATTTAGCAATATCTATTAAAGTTACCAATGCCTATGCCTTTTGACCTGGCGATTCTACTGCAGATGCATACCTTCAGATATGCACCCTCATGCAAAGTGACTTATGTACCGTGTTACTTACTGTGGCATCATTTGTAACAGAAAAAGATTGGAGGCAACCTAATTGACCATCAGCGATGACATTGTCCGATTATGGTGCTTCCCTGTGGTGGAATGCTGAGCACCTGTTTTTAAAAAGAGGATGAGAAAAGCCCTGATGTATTGACAGGGAGGCATCTCTAAGGTATGTTTTAAGTAGAAAAAAGCAAGGGTCAGAAAACTAGGTGTATTATATTACCATCTGAGTAAAGAAGAAGGGAAAAAATGGATACTACTTAATGAAAATCTCTAGAGACAAATAAACTGATCCAGGGCTGATATTCCACTGGTCCTTACCATACGTACCAGCCGTACAGGTTGTCTGTTCTATTTAGTTGGTACCCAGGCTGTTGTTAAATATCTAGAATATTGCCCCTAATATTCGAACACATTCCTCACTGTCACGGGTGGGATGCACAGGTGTTATGCAGGCTTTTCATAAATATTTTAACCAATGTGAACCTCTTCAGAAAAATTAAACAAAAATTTTAAAAACAAGCTACTTCCAATTTTTCTTTTGAGGCTGCTTCCCCTTTCAGGTTTCCCCACCGTGGTACAAACTGGAGTCCCTTAGGATCCCAAATCCAGTCCTCCTTGTTCAATTTCCAAGGGCCTGGAAATGAAATGCGCGTATTCACGGACTCTTTCCCACCTTTGGGGGCTGGACTGGGCCACTTAGAAGGAAATTTGAGGGCCTCTTATATTTTTCTTCTCTCAAGAATGGCAAATGAGGTCAGTGAGCTAGGACCTTGCTTTCTTTCCTTTTGTCCTCCTTCTCAGCCCCGCTCCACCCCTCCTCTAGGCCATGGAGTCCTGCGGGCATGTGTGGGTGCGCGCGCGTGTGCACCCGCGCGCACACACTTTGCTTATGGCTCCATCACTTTCTGGTGATGGCTGCAACTGAAATAACCGTGTAAAGGGCCCCTTGCTCCACTATGGAGGGTGTTTTACTTAGTCCTCGTCTTTTGTTCCCTATTGCCTTAAGCCTCTTCTCTGTTTCATTTGGGTCCCGTTAACTCCAGCACACAAACGCCTCAGGGGTTTCGCTGGACTCTTTCCTGAACGCACAGGTGAGAGAGTGAAAATCTACCTCTTAAAACACCTGGACACGGGCCACCTTCTATCTCTAACCACAGTCTAGGACCACTTATTAGTCATTTATATCTCAAGGCCATTGTCAGGATCTGACCTCTCCTTTGAGTGTTGGCCTTTTAAGCCTTAAGTCTAATTTTTTGAAAAATAGGCTTTGTCTCCTCTTTGTAAGCAATGTGTCAGAACTACATGCAAGTAGAATAGAGATTGGGGTTTTTGGGTTTGAAGGGGAGTGTAGGGTAAGTGTTACTAACTCTTTCTGGGTCTTCCTAGAGCAGCAGGTGTTGAGGCATGTTCTGCCACAGTCATGGGAGACCGAGATGCGCTAGTAGAACAGGGAGTGTATCTTAAATTGATTTTTATCGCTTGGAGTGAGGCCAGTAACCATGGAAGTATCAGAGTGTTACTGGAGCCCACCTCATGATGGTACGGTCAGGGCTGATGCCACCCCTTTGTTTCCCTTTCATCACGGCAGGGTCCGAGACCCTCTGAGGTCCTGGAGCTTCAGTTAGAGTGCGTCCTTTGTGAGGAGCAGAAACAGCCTGAGGTGGAGGCATGGGCTTGAAGCCAAGTGAAGCGGGCTCTTCCTGTGTATGGACGTTCTCGTCCACTCGTGAATTTCTCTCTCCGTGTTTCATTGGCTTATTTGGGAAAACTAGAAGTTGACTAAGTTGTGTTCCCCAGAAGCCAGATTGTAGTGACTTATGAAGTTTTATTCCTGGTACTGAGCCATAATTGCATTATTTAATCTTCCTGTTATGACTGTGTGTATACTTTTAAGTTAAATGGGCTTTTTGGTTTTTGTTTTTGCTTTTTAACTATTCTGAATATAGCAAAAAAAAAAAAAAAAAAAAAAGCCTTGTGCTTGAAGTTAGCAGACCTTGGTTTGAACCCTAGCTTCACCATTTTAACTTCTCTGTGTGACTTTTGGCATGTTTTAAAATTTCTCTCAGCCTTTTTTTTTTTCTTGTCTATAAAATGGGAATAGTAATATCTACTGTACAGTGTCATTATGAAGACTAAGTGAGACAATATACATGTCAAACCATTGCACAAACTATATAAAGCATTAATAAACACAATGTGTTATTTTTAGAATATAACTATTATCTCATCATCACCCTCTGTGAGAAACACCCATGGTTTGAAAATTTCCCCCGAGTTTTCAGTTCACTCAGGGAATTGGGAGGATGCCTCTGCCTTCAACAGTTGGAGCACAGCGCTTCACTTTACCTTTGCAGCAATCCTGAGAAGCTGATGTTGTAATTCCTACCTTTCCAGGCTAGGAAAACTGAGTCTGAGGATTTCAGTAACTCACTCAAGGTCAGTGTGCTCTCAACTTCAGTGTTGGTATTGTGCCATCTTGGTAACTTGGAAAATCACTTCTTTTTCTCTGTGTCCCAGGGATCTTGTGGGTAACTAGAAAAATGTGAGAATAGCAGACTTACCTGCCATAGCTTAACCTCAGGACCACCCATTCCTAGAGTCTTGATAGAGACCCCGCAATACCTTCCCCAACAGTAACAATGGAGAAATTTCATTTGTACTCTGGAAATAACAGTGGTGACATGTAGTTAAGTATTTTATGGAATGACTGTTGAGCTCCAAACCCTTGCATAATAGTTGTTTTCATGATAAATTGCTTCATATAATTGTTGGCTCCACCACCATTTCCTCTTTGGATTCTTCACAACTATATTGAGATTTTAATGAGTGATTGATTGCAGTTGGTATCACATGACTTCTCTTTGAATCACTCAGTTATTGTCTTCTTCATGCTGGAAGAACTTAGCACTTGCACTGCCGTCTGGGAGTTATTTTGCAGAATACATATTATATAATATGTGGTTTTGCAGATAATGTACAACTCTGGAAAGATCTCTCTGTTCTTTAAAATAGTACAGGTCTGTTTCTTCTGCTGAGTTCATCCTGCTTTGGAAGCATCGTGGCAGCCCCAGTAGGAGCCCAGGGCTGAATGAGATAACGGAGGCAGAGCATTTAGGGCGGAGCCTGGCACTGTATGTCAGCAGCTGCTGCCACAGTTGCATTCTCATTTTACTGCGTTCCTGTCAGGTGGTTCAGGGGGCGGAGCTCAGGAAGTCAATCACAAAAGCGTTACCTTCCAGTGAGCAGCTGTAGTTCCAAATTCAAATGGCAAATAATAAACAATTGCAGTGAAAGATCTTAGGTACTAGAGGAAAATCATGTTCATCGTGTTCATCTCTTTAAAAGAAAGCCAAAAGCAATTAATATAAGCTGGATTTCAGTGGGACCCTGAAGCTTCCTTTTTGTTATAATTTATAGATATCACCATGTATGTAATTACAGTAAAAAATCAGGTAGGAAGAATTAGCATGAGTTAAAAGGTACCTTTTCTACAGGGTTGTATTCTTCCACCATTAAACTATTTTATTTTGAAGTGTGGTTTTAATTTCTGTAGTTACCTGTTAATGATAGAAAGTGTTTGCACATTTCCATGAAAGAACGCACACCTTATGGAGATCACATCAAGGCTACCCAAATCAACAATATTACCACCTAGTGGCCGCTGAGTTGAACTGCAAACACACGAGCCTTGGGACTCACAGAGTTGGAGTGCCTTCCCTCAGGGGCTCTAAGTGATTAGAAATGACAGGAAACAGCACTAGAATAAGCAACGCTAACTACCCTTGATAACTGTTACTAACTAGAACATTCAGCCTCTGATTTCTAGAAGATGGGAGAATGATGAGACTGAAAGGTTGCAAGCTGAACCCCGAGAATGGGGCCAACTCTTTAATCCTTTCATTAATCTTTTAAATTGGAAAGAAATGTATCTGTATTTCTCTACCGGTGTTTATATTTAAGTTTTGATTGAACTCTACCATTTCGCTTCTGAAAATTTAAAAAATGTGTATTTGAGCAGATCATAACTGTTTTCAACAGGGATGGATAATGAATGTTATTTTTTCATTATAGGAAACATGCAATGACAGTTCATACCCTTTCGCAAGTTTAGCAAAATCTAATTATTTAGCTTCTTCAAGTGCTGATTCTTGATAGCACATCCTCACTCCACCTTAGAGTCTGACGTGAGAACCTTTGTTAGTTATCACTTCCCTTCCACCCATAGCATCTACTGACTTGCTGACATTCAAATTATTCGCTGAAATGAACAAACCATCTGCCTACTCGTCGCAGCATCCCAGTTTCTTGCTGAAAGAAATGAAATGTGAAGTGAGAAATTATAATAATTCTAAGGGAGTGTAATATATTCACTTTGGTAATGCCGAAATCCACCCCAAAAAATCGACTTGAAATTATTCTTCCCAGGAGAGCACTGTTCTTCCCTTAGTATCTTCCCTTCAGTTTTATGATTATATTTTGTCAGCAATTAGGCTAACAAAATATTATGTGCATGATCATCTGCTTTCTTAAACTCAAGCTTCCTCTGGCATTGGTTCCCAGTTTGTAGTCATGGCTGTGGCATTAATTGTGATTGATCTGAGCTTCATGTGGTGAAATGGGTTCCAACATGTTGACTACAATTGATGGAGTGCGATAGTCCTGGGTAGGATTCAAGGGATGGGTTTTATATCTCTTTCAAATTGTTTTCTTAGTGTTTCTGGTGTGGTCTCCTGGGAGACTCTCGTGAAAAGAAGGCTAGTCTCAGAATTACACAAACCTGAATTCAAATCCCTCCCCTAAATAGCCAACCTTGGGAGGTTTACTTCATCCAAACAAGGCTGAGTTCTCTCACCTCAAACATGGAGATACTGACACCAAGACCATAAGGTTGTTTGGATAACCAAACCTAGCGTTATATCAGCCCCCTATCACAATAGCTAACATAGTCAAAGGCATAAATATTTGTTCTCTGTCTTCGCTCTACCCTCCCTTATGTTCCCTTATGCTTTGGTGTGACTTACATTTCTTAAGCAAAGTCCGTTTTAGTTTCATCTAAGATGCTTGGTTGACCATGAGTCCTTCTTTTGATGAACTAGCACAGCTCTAGCTACTCAAACTGTTTATTAAATATTAATTAAGGTCTTACTATGTTCTGGAGATTGTGCTACTTGCTAGTGATACAATGAGCAAGATGCACACAGTCTTTGTCTCTAGAATTTTTATCTGCCAGAAGAGATTATAGCTTGTTGGCATCCAGAATCCCTAGGGTATATTCTGGTTATATGTTGCTACATAACCAACTCAGTAGCTTGAAACAACCATTTATTACAGTCTCTTATGGTTCTATGGGTTGACTTAACTCAGTTGGGTGGTTCTTGTTTTGGGTTTACCATGAGGTTGGAATCGGAAGGTGGTTGGATTGAAATCATCTGAAAATTTCTTCATACACATATATGGATCCTGGGCTGGGATGGATGGCACAGGCAGGGGCTAGCTGGACGTCTCCTAGTCGGGGTAGTCTCTCCACGTGGCTTGGTCTTCCCCACAACGTGGTAGCTATGGGGTATTTAGACTTCTTACTAGTGGCTGGCTCTTTCCAGGACAAGTGTCCCATGCCCTTTCCCCCCCAAAAAAGAAACAAAAACTGTTAATCCTCTTAAAGTCTAGAGATAAAACTTGGCATCACTTTTGGTCAAAGAAGTCACAAGCCAGCCAAGTTTCGAGAGAGTGGGGCAAGACTCCACCTCTCAATGGAGAGCTGTACATATGTGAGGGAAGGGAAGGATGTGACGGTGGCCATTTGGAATCAAGCTATCAGAGCGTGTGACTGATTGTCCCTCGTCTCATGTCCCTGGATACTTAAACTCTTGACTCATAGGTTCTGGCTTTTACTTGACTTAGCCTGTCAAGATTTGCAAGGCTGACCACTGATACTTGCCCCAGGTAAAGGGATCCATGTTGTCTTTAGGGGTCAGATAAACAGCAAATGTGTTTTGCTCTGCTCCTTACAACTTCTCCAGGACAGGTAGTGTTTCCAGGGAATGAGTCTTCGTCATTCTCCTCAATCTCTCTCTAAAGAAAAGTCCTTATTTTGCTGTGTTACTACACAGAAAGAAATAAACACTCTCAAAAAGAGTAGCCTCGAAAACCTACCTCACCAAATGATTCATGTTAGGCACCTGTTTTAGTACATGACAACCATCAGCATCAGCCAGGATATTTTTCCTAGGACTCAATATAAAGTCCTATTTGCTGAAGTTTCTATTCCGCTGCTTCTGAGATACTCCCCTTGGAGTTGGACCCCCAGTGGATCAGTCCCCACCCAGATCTCAACATTCACACACTTGACACGAAGAAGTTCCCAGGAACAGTGGCCTTTAACCTTATGATCTTATTTTAAATATGGTTCAGAGTGTTAAAAAAAAAGGCGCAGAAGTCCACATTCCCAGCATAAGCATGAGAGAGAAGAAGTTTAAGCTATAACAAACCCTATTGTTGGCAAAAATAATCTATGTAAATTCTGGGTTTAACTATTTTTACAACCTTCAAAGGAGTAAATTATCAGAAAATTGACAAAATTAGGAACTAGGGCATCTCCATTCTGTACTCTGGCTTTCAATGAAATTGTTCTCTCTAAAGACGGTGAGAAGTTCTGTGTACCTTTTCAGTGGGTTATGGCTTGCCATCCGGGTTGTCAGTGGCCAGGGCAATCATGCTTGCTGAGGTAGAGCTGAGGACCAAGCAGTGCTCTGTGCTCATAGAAGCATTTGCTTGTGAATTGAAATCGAATATGAATCCATAGAGTTGAGGGTTTCTTTTTCCAAGAGGGTAAGGAATGTTTTCAAAACAGATTTATGAAGATTCTTCTTAGCTACAGCAGGCAGGTGAGGTCATTGTAGGATCAGGAATTTTTTTGTACTTATAGGAGCTCTTACTGTGCTTGTCAGGGTTGTTGTAGCTGAAAGTCTTAACTATAAGCTACTGAATAACAGAGCAGATAGACCTCATCAATTGCACTTTGCATAAATACACTTTAAAATGCTTTCTGGTTGGGATGGGGCCAAGGGAAGGGTTGATGGAATACATAGGTTTAAGAGCTACCTCTGAGTTGCATTGAAAAGAGTAATTTTTGATTGCTTAGTTTATCTACCAGTTTTCTGTTCCTGAAAATATAGATAAGAAATCAGAATCTGGAACTTATATTACAAGTTCATGAGTTTTAACTACATGTTCCAGGTGGATTGATTTGAAACATCACCTGTCTTAATTTAAAATAATGGTGATGTTCCCTTGGATTTATGTACCTTCTTTTCAGGGACACACTACATTTACTCCGAGATTAGAATATCACAAGTGTGTGTGTGTGTGTGTGTGTGTGTGTGTGTGTAAATTTTTCTCAGGAATATTAAATGGACAACATCTAAGAAGAATCTAAAGAGGAGCAAGCTAGAAAAGTAGCCTAGATTTTTTTCCCCACACACTGTGAGTATCCAAACCCAATGAAGTTGAATGAGCTGTCAGGGAAAAGGAAGAAAACTTCCAAGCAAATATCAATATCTCTAAACTAACGGCCGAAGGGATAAAGAAAACCACTGGATGGCTAAACTGTGATAAATGGTAGTGGTTTGTTTGTTTTTGAATTTTGTTCTTCTGTGTAAGTTCCCCCTTGAGCAGTGGTGTCTGTGTAATACAAACCTTTTGTACTGTGAGACACTCCTGCCTGTGTGTGTCTTCCAAAGACTGGGGAGGATGGAGTCATGTTTTCTCCTTTGAACGACTGTTTCTCGCACTGTTCCAGACTTCACCAGTTGTGTGCATTCTCTCTCCAGCACTCCATTTATCCAAAATCACAGCCCATTCACTGCTCTGTGAGACTGGGCCATGCAGACCATTGGCACAACTTTCTGGTGTGTTTGTACCATTCCCGTACATTCCACCTTCCTGTTGGGTGGCTGTCCGGGTCACCCCGAGGACTGGTCTATGGCCCCAACCGCTGCCTTTCCCCCAAGCAGCATCTTTAACCCCCAAGGAGTTAAAGGTGCATCTCTGTCATCCTACTCAACGAATTAACCAAGCCTCCAAGATCCCTATAATTTTACAGCACATGGAATCCCACGTGATCTAAACTACATTTCGAACAGCTGCTATACTTTTGAAGCAAAATGGTTTTAATCATCTGCACACGACTGCCTGCCAGAGATTAGCAGCTGCAGCCATGCTGTTGACCCCTTAGTGGTATTTTTAAGGTGCTGATACTAGATGCTCCCCGTCTCCTACCAGTGATCTGGGGAAAACGGAGCAGCCGCCCACTAGCTATTCGAATAGTAGCATGGCTCCTCCTCAGAATATGATAATCCTCAAGGTGGCCTGGTGCTCAGCCCTCTGCAGAAAATATACAGGTCTTCTCCTCCCGGCTTTCCTCTGCCCTCCCACCACCACAGCTGCTCCTGTAGTCGAGTCTGAGCTGCACAGACACTCACCGAGGGCTGGGACACAGCGGTGACAAGCAGAGAGCTGAGACGATGAGTGCAGGGCGCATGAAGCAGGGGCTGCTAGATTTTGCTGAGAGCTTGAAGCTGTCACTCACTCCCTCTGCTTCGGATTCCAGGGCTGTGGTACCCCTCCCAGGATGACTGGTCCCTTCGTGGGTTCATTCAACACAGGTTTATCCAGTTGCTAATATGTGGGACTGTAGGTGCCCAGAGGGCCAAATCTGAAATGTGTTTGGTTGACTTACTAATATAGGTCTCCCCCCACCCCAAGTAGAGTCTTCAGTGTTCCCACAGCAAGTTCTGGGTAATTAGAAGCAACTTGCTTCCCGCTCTGTGGCCTTATTTCTGCACATTAGCACAATCACTGTGGGCTGGGCGGTGCAGAGATAGATTTTTATTTATTTAAGCCCATTCTCATTTTGAGGAAAAATAGGTCTTCATTAGAATCCTCTCAGTTCTGTTTCCAAACTCGGAGTGGTGCCAGGCCTTAGTGACTCCCTCAGTCAGCCAAGGGTGTAACTGAGAAGTCTGGATCTCTTGTCTCCAGAAACCAACCTTCTGATGTAGACAGAGAAAAGATCCGTAAACTGTGTTAGGAGTCGCTAATCATCATTAACAACCATAGTCACTCTTTGGCTAATGTCCCTTCACATGTAGTGTCCTGCTGTGGAATCTGGAGACTTCCAGTCCTCGTCCTCAAGTAGCTCACACATGAGTTCAGGGGAGGAGGAAGACACCAAGATGGTGAGCCGTCGTACAGTACAGCAAGTGCTAAGCGTTGAGTGAAGTCTGAAAGGACTAAGAGGTCCACTTGAATTGTCTTACCTGCAGGAGCCTTGGAAGTTAGCTTGGTGTTGGCCCTCTCCTGCTGACTCTTGTATCTGAATATCTCAAAATTTCTGACTGTGGGGCCACAGGTGGACAGGGTGCCGATAGTAGTGGCGCTAATGCTACCTGGGGAAAGCCAGCTGCTCAAACCCGTCTTTGCTCGGCTCACCGGTCCCTGGCTTTGATCTGGAGCCTTGTTCCCAGGAGAAATCTGCCTGCTCCTCTTCTATCGCATACACCAGGCTCTCCCCACCCCCCAAGTTTGGTCCAGTTTCAAGGGAAATGAGCTGTTTGTCCAGTCACCATCTCTGGGCTGTGTAAACAAGCAGATGGGCAATTAGTGGCTTTGTCAGAGCCTTGGCCCACCGCTCTGCTTGCACAAATGGAGACTCATCACTCATCTTTTGGACCAGAGTCATGCAAGCATGAGATAATGGGGACTGCTTGGCTTTTCAGATTTCTTCATGCTGTTTAGATTCCAGTCTTTGTGTCAAGATCCTGTTGTTCAAGTATTTTTGGCAACAGCAACCACTGCCACTCAGCTTATTTGGGGGGAAAAAATCATTTAGATTGTTTGCCTTGATTTTTTTTTTCCTCCTTAAACCATTTTCTTTTAACGAGCAGGAAATAGGACTGAGACGTAGAGATCTACAGGTAATATCTTTCCTTAATTAGCCAAATGCTGACAAGAGAGGTCACTCAGTTGAACATGGGCTTTTCTTTGTCCCTTGAAGTGGCCGTGTGTGCTGGACCCACAGATGGGGGGCCAGGAGTAGGCTGGAGTCTCCTGGCTGCTCAGCCTCCTGTGGCCTTGTCAAACATGCAGCCGGGTCACTTGTAAGTCCAGGACTGCTGTCCTTTGTGTTTACTTGAGCATTTCATCCTGGCCTGCGTGTTTCTTCTCCCATTCATAACTCCCCGAGAGGCTTTGTGGAGCGTCCCCCCAATTTACTTTGTCTCTTCTTCGGGTGCTCAGAAAGCAGCCCCCCGTCCCTGTTCCCGGCACAAGCTGATGGCTTGGTGTTTCCTTTGTTCATCCTTCAGAGATTGTCCTCACCTCCTCAGGTTGTTTTTCTTTTTCTCCTCCTGCTTTTAATTTTCTTTGCCCTCTTACCTCCATTTTCTCCGCTTTCTTTCACAGCTTTCTATTTGCTCTGTGTCACCCCCTCCTCCCTACTTACGTTTTTGTTTTCTTGTAAAATGCTCTCCAGATTCATTCTTATTCAGGAATCGTTATATTTGCCCACTGTCATTCTGGTCTTTTCTTTCTTTTTCCTCACTGCTGTCCCTCTTGCATTCATTCCTTTCCCAGCCATCGTCCTTCACGTCCTTGAACCTTTGAAGTTCTTCCAATCGGGGGCGTCTCTGTGTCATGCCACATAGAGGAGACAAGAGTACTCGGTGATGCTTTCAGCATAAAAACTGTGAAAGTGGTCATCTTTTCCCCACTTTGCCCTAGAACAGTCATCTGATGATGGGCCAGGAAGCAGCGGAGAGCACATCCAGTTCTCTGTGACCAATGACAACTATTCTTTTCCAGTTGTTTATTTAGCATTTTTAGGCTCTCTAATGTGTGGGAGGCCCTCCCTGACCAAAAAAAAAAAAGATGAATTGGATATAAATTCCAGTTCACAAGGACCCTATAGCTGTGACAAAAAGCATTATTCCACCTTTCAGCAGCAGTTGACAGAGTCCATCAGTCCATCCTTTAGAAAACTCCTTCTCTTAGCTTTAGGTATTCCCTTTTGTCTTCTTTCTGTTTCTTAAATGTTCCTCAATCTTTTTTAAATTAATTAATTAATTAATTTTTAGAGAGGGGAAGGGAGGGAGAGAAACATCAATGTGTGGTTGCCTCTCGCAATTCCACCACAGGGGACCTGGCCTGCAACCCAGGCGTGTGCCCTAGACTGGGAATCGAACTAACGACCCTTTGGTTCATAGGCAGCCACTCAGTCTACTGAGCCACACCAGTCAGGGCAATGCTACTCAGTTTTTAATACTGGCTCCTCATCTTCCCGATCTCTAAACTTTGAAAGGCTTCAGGACTCAGTCCGTGGATTTCTTCTCTTTCTAGCTCTGCTCACTTACCAGGTGGTCTCATCAAGGCTTTAAATAACCTTCTTTATTCTTATGACCCCCATATTTTTATCTCTAGCCCATACTTCTCCCTGGGTTCCTGATTTGTATGTATGCCTGACAGCTTGCTCAATGTCTTCATGTAGGGGCTAAATAAGTATGAATAAGCATGTCAGACCTGGTGCCCCACACCAAATTTCGATTTCCCCACTTCACCCTATTGCCTCCACACATCAGCTTTCCTCTGGCAAATGGAACTGCCATTCTTCAAGATGCTCAAGCCAAAAATCTTGGAAACTCACACCATTTTTTTTATCTTTACAACCAGTCCATCAGCAAATCCTGTCACTCAGGATATCCTGTTGGATGTCCAGAATCCAACAACTCCTCTTCGTGCCTCTTACTCCTACACTGATTTCAAGCAATCATTTCTCACTTGGACTGTTGGAATATTTTCTGACTGGTCTTTCTGCTTCTAGACTTGCCCCTCAGATCCTTTTATAATCAATATAACATTAGGTGACTCATTTTCTTAAAGCCTTTCAAACGTTCCTCATTTCAATCATAAAATTCAAAGTCCTTATTAACCCTACTAGTCTCTATAGGATCTGACGCCAACAACCTGACTGTCTTCAATTTTTAACACGCCTTGCTTGCTGCCTCTATCACCTCTGGCCTCCCTGATGATCTTCAAGCCTAGCCGGCATTATTTCCACCACAGGAAGTGTACTTCTCTTCCTCTGGTCAGACTCTATCTCAGTGCTTTCCCCAGACACCACATGGCTTGCTCCCACCCTTCACCCTTGTCCTTGCTCAGTTATCAGAGAGTATCCTAATAAAATAACACTTCCATAGACCCTATTTTTCTCTTCTCATTTCCCTGCTTTACATAGCTCCTTACCACTTATCTCCATCAGAAATACCATGTATTTATTTCATTGTTTTCTGTCTGCTCCCATAAAAATGTATGTTTCTTGAGGTCAGGAATTCTGCTGTACTCCCTGCTTACAGTGCCTGTAGGCATTCTATGAATATTTTCAAATTTGTGAATAAAAACTGTGCCTTCAAGGACATGCATAAAAGATATCTTGTAACTCAGAGGTGAGAGAAACCAGGAATAAAGGTGGATTATGAGCTAAGCATTGATGTCTGGAATATAAAGAATATTCCAAGGGAATTGAATTGACTCCATGGAGCATATACAAAGTGCAGTAAATATATTTATTGTAGCTAGAGCATTATATACGCAATGTCCCAGTTGCCCAGGAGGACAGACCAGGAAGTCGGGCAATTCTAGCTGTGCTCCTGACCATTCTGACCTAGGTGCATTTGTCTTGCACAGATTGGATTTCTGATCAGCCAGTGCTAGACCCATATAAAGGTAACTAGGTGGCCGGCAGCCAGGAGAACTGGGTGGTGTTCTTGGCACAACCATAGAATTGCCTTGGCGACAGTGTGAGGAACACAGAGAGGAAGCAGATGTAGGGAGACTGAAGAGTAAATCATTTGCTGGAGGCAGTTTGTAGTCATAGAGATATACTTCTAAAAACTAAAAGCTGAATTGATCAGAAGTCTTTCATCTACCTAAGTTCTCCCATCTTTAAATGCCGAGCTGAGTGCCTCATTCCACAGTGGGCTTTCCTTCCACTGAACCCCTTTGGCACTTTGCTTCCCTAGGCCTCTGTCTTTATTGAAAAAAATGAAGATATCGGGATGCCAAAGTTCCCATCTAGCTTCACCATTCTATTATCTCTGAGTAGTAGGAGATAAAGTTAGAAAAAAATTAAAAAGTAGTAAGAAAGGGAAAAATGTATAAATTGTGAAGAGAGCCCTGGCAAGTGTGGCTCAGTTGGCTGGGTGTCATCCCACAAACCAGAAGGTCATGGGTTACACTCCCAGCCAGGGCACATGCCTGGGCTGTAGGTTCGGTCCTTAGTCAGGGCACATGCAAGAGGCAGTCGATCAATGTTTCTCTCTCACGTTGATGTTTCTCTCCCTCCCTTGCTCTCTCCCTTCCCTGCTCTCTAAAATTAATAAAAGAAAAAAAATTTAATTGTGAAGAGTCTAGAGCGCCAGACCAAAAGGTTTATATTTTATTCTGTGTGTAAAGGTAGCCATTGAAGGTTTGAGCAGCAAAGTGACATGATAGGATGACACCAGAGGCAGGGGGAACAGTGACTAGAGGTGATCATTTAAGAAGGCATGCAGTGATGTTAGGGAAAGGTGATGGAGAGCCGAAGTTGGGTGCATTTTTATGGGAAAAGGTATGAGAAGTTGAATATGGATGACATTACAGGGGCAGGTGTCCAGCGTTTAAGCCTCTGACTGAATGCAAGCTCCGTGAAGGCAGAGGACACCCCAGCCGTGTCCCGTGCTCTGTGTCCAGGGCCTGGCACATAATGGGTGCGTACTGAATATTGGCTGCTGAAGGAGTTGCCGTAATGAGGTGTAGGAAAGTAGGAGTTAAAGATGACAGCGAGACCCCAAGTTTAAGTGACAGACAGAATAGGCTACCGTTAAAAGAAAGAGTGAACACTGAAAGATGAACATGTATCAAAGAGCTCGACTTCATTCTGGAACATGCTGGGAATACATCTGAGCAATGTGTCCAGCCCGTGATGGTCCTTGAGTCTAGCATCAGTTGGGAAACTGCCGCAAAGAAGTAATTGCTGAACTATAATGAGACTTAAAATGGGGAGAGAGTAGAGGAAGAAGAGAGCAATGAAGAGAATTGAGGTGGGGTAGGGTGGGCAATATACCTTAAGAGATAGACAGAAGGAGAAAGTCTGAAAAAAGAGAAGAAGACCTAAGTCTGAGTACATGCACTGAAGCTGAGGGAAGAAAATTCCAAGGAGCTTCTATTAGCAGTGTTAATTACTGCAAAGAGGTTGAAGAGGATGAGCATCAAATATCCACAAAGGCCAAATTATACACATAGAGAGTGGACACTGGTGACAAGAAGTAACCCTGGGGTCACAGACTCGCCAGGGCAGTACTAGGAGTAGCGTGAAGAGGCTTCTGACCTCTGGGCTCAGGAGGCAGTGTTCAAATCACATCATCCTTTAATCGTTCGTAGCCATCAGTTCCCATGGATCCTGGTCAACCACATGTTTGCATCTCAGACCCAGGCTTGCCGGAAGACTGGCTTTCCACTTGTAGAGAGAAATAAATCTCCACACATATTTTTACAGCATTAAAGCATTTGTCCACTGTTATACATGTTAATATCAGGCCTGGGGCAAAAACACCCAATTTCCACTCGACTCAGTATTTGAGTACCCTCTTACGAGGGGTTTCAGGGAGGAACTGGAAAGGCACAAAGGGTTCCGGAGTGTAGCCCTGCATCCTGGGCATCGGTTGCACCTTGTCCTTCTCTTCCTGTCCCCAGAATCAGCACGGGACCTACATGGTTTTTGCTGTTCTCATGTTGCTTAATTAAAGCCTGGTTGCCTTATGATCAGGATTTCTGAAGTAGGTAGAAGCTTGAGACTTTCCTGCTGGTGAAATGCGTACTAAAGAAGCCAAGGAGACGTACTCAAATGATGGGGATATCACCTTCCTCACCAAAGGAGGAGGGCCATCTTACATCCACTGAGTGCCAAGCTTGTGAGAAGTATACAGCTTAGGCAGAGAAATGTGACGAACTTGATTCTGGGGATAGAACATCCGGGCATCGATAGTCTTGAAACCAAAGATGAGGAGGAAAAGGAGTTGCTGAAGTAACGCGAAGTTGCATGTGAGTTACTGTTGCTATGAATCACAGTAAATAGAGCCAGTGAAGTACGAAAAGATGGGAACATCATTGTACTCCTAAAAAAAGGGAAACAGCAGTGAACGGGACAGCACATACAAAGCTGACTGTTGTTTAGCTCTGTGAGCTCACAAGTTCCACTCTCTCCCTTCCCCCTCTGTACCAGACAGGTTTACCACTGGAAACCTTTCTTGTCTGCGTCCCAAGGTTATCTGAACACCGAGCTCACACTTAAGTGGGAAAGGTTATCAGTTCAGGGGGACTGAAGAAGGATTTCCATGGAATTACCCATAACATCTATTTGAAAACAAAACCCTTGCAAACCATCACATCATGGAAATCGCAGTCCCTGGTGAGAAAACTGCCAAGTTCTTTGAGGTTGCAGCTTAGACCACACGAAAAAATGTGTCTGCATCTCCAAGTGTCTGGTTTGGAAGTTGGAAGCACGGGGCATTCGATCAGTCTTCCTCACAGGATCGCCAGTACTTTCCCCACTTCCGGTGGCAAAAGCCTGGTTGGTGGTCCAAGCCAGGAAGGAAAGTGATATATCAATTTGGAAGAGGAAAATAATTCTATGTTTATTTTTTAGAGTCATGATTTAGAAAAAAAATATACTCAAGTAAGGGATGCCTGTTATTTAAAATCAGTCCGTTTGAATGACCAGTCTGAGTGCCTTGCTGTCCCTTCCCTTGTGCATGAGGATCCGTGATTACCTGTCAGGAACTGACGGGCGTCCCTGGAAGGCTGGGTGCCATCCGTGTGCCCTGCTCTCTCCTCCAGGCCCTCCTCTGCTCCTGTCTAGCAGCCGTGTGCTTTAGGAAGAAGGGGGCTGCATTCCCTGAAGCAGCTCTGCTTCCCTGCCAACCCTGTATGATTCAAGTTCACAAACTGTAACAAAGGTAATGCCTTACCCCAAGGCCTCAAGGCCACGAGGCCAATTGCATGGCAGTTTTGTTCATGGCAAAGCTTTGATTTTTTTTTTTTTTTTTGAATCATAATGTTAGCATTTGAAGAGTTTAAATGAGTAAGAGCCTCAAGCTTCTCCATGAGCCACTGTGAAACACCCATTCTAAAGTTAACCAGATGATCAGCGGTGATTAGTTCCCCACCACCACCAACTTTAAACTTTGATTCCCATCTTCAGGATCAGTAGAAATAAGAAAAAGATGAAACGGTGTTTGTTCAGAGAAAGGTGCTATCGAGGTTACCTTTATCTGCTCACTTCTTAATGACGCTGCCCTTTCTTGGGGGAGGAAATGGCTAAGTATAGTAATGGAGAGAGTGAGAGGTGGCCAGGAGGGAGATGAGTTTCAGGCACATTTTCAGGGAGAAGGGGAACCACTAGAGCTTAGGCAATGGCAATTGGGTGTCTTTATTTGGGGTAACTAGTAATAATCTTAATTTGGGCTTTAGCTTCTGTCTTTGTTTGTTTGTAGGTTCTGTTTTATGTATCTATTTCCTTCTTCCTGAGGCAACCTGCAAAGAAAGAGCGAGGGAGCGGAGTTAACATGGTCAGAGAACATATCTATATATGAGTGAGGTCTTACGTCCTCAGCTTGCTACTGCTCAATCCCTGGGAGACCGACCACATTCGTTACGTCCTCAGCTTGCTACTGCTCTATCCCTGGGAGACCGACCACATTCGTTACGTCCTCAGTTTGCTACTGCTCTATCCCTGGGAGACCCACCACATTCGTTACGTCCTCAGCTTGCTACTGCTCTATCCCTGGGAGACCCACCACATTCGGTTCCAAAGCCATGTGGGGGGAGGGGCTGAGTCAGATGAGTTGGGCAGCTTCATGTGACTCAGACAGGAGTCTGAGCTGGGCTCAGGATAATGGTCGATAGGACAAATACAGTTGTTCCAGTTTTCCTGAAGGAGAAAAAAAAAAAAAAAAACACAGAAGTTTACGAAGAGAGAGTTCACCGTTCAAGGATTTAATTTGGTTTTCATCAGAATATGGCAAAACAAGCATGTCAGAATCTGGGCTTCACTAACCAGAGACAGTTAAGAGCAAACAGAACTGGGTGGGGAGTAAATCTCAAAAGGTTCTAAGAATGAGGAAAAATGAAAAGGGACAGAGCAGAGATTATAGCAGGTCTTAAAATCGTGCTAGAGGTTGAGAGGTATCTGCCTTTTAGTATAAAATCGGAGCTTAGGAAGGAGCCTCAGAAAATGAAAATAAAGTTTAAAAATCATATTTAATTAAATGAAGGTGCCCACATTTCTTTCCCCTACATATTGAACTTTACTTAGGCCTTAGTGTGTTTAAAACCTAAGATTATTTGCTAAAAGTTAAAAAAAAAATAGCGGTAGGTTTCTCACATTACACAGAGAAGTATAAAAATACCACTTTCCAGTAACTTCCATGAAGAAGGCCTGGAGACCTTCAGAAAAAACATTCTCAGATACTTCATCGAGTTTTAGAGAAGTGTTTGTTGGACACATTGACCCCTCTTACTCAGCTGTAATTCTAAAGCCAGGCCTGTTGCACTGCTGGGTCATGGTCGTGGGTGGCAAGCCCTTCCCCATGCTATGCTCCATCTCGTCTGTGCTCTAATGTGGGGGGATACTGGACGAGCTGCCCTCGGCTCTCACAACTCTTTCCATTCCTAGTTGGCTTTTGGTGGGTCTTCTCCCTCATCCGTATGCGATCCGTCTCACTTCTCCAGACAGGCACCTTCCAAAACAACCATTATTTTAAAAGACATTCCCGTAACCCAAGCCCTTCCTCCCATTGGGTAAACTAAATGAAGATCGAAATCATTTTTTTTCTCACTGAGTCTTCCCTACTTATCCTCTACAAGCAAAATTACAGTAGGAATGCTGTAGAAGAGGTAGCAGCCCATAGAGGGACCACATCTTAAAATATGACTAAGAGACAAGGAGATGGGAAAGCTAGCATACAATGGACGTTGAATAAATGGCGGAGGGGGAGGGCAGAAGAGAGATAGTAAGGCAGTGTTCTAGAAGACAGACAGAATTAGGACAAAACCATCTGCCCTTGCTTGTGTCCCATTGACAAATCTAAGAATAAGGAGTGGCCTTGCACACACTCCTGTCTTCCACACACACCCCAAAACAGAAAGCATACATACTCAGGTAACCCTGGATCAGAGCTGAGAGCTGAATTATAGGGGCTTCAGCACGTGTCTTTGCACATCATCAAGCCTTGATTTATTGGCAGTTTCAAACACTGCTTGAGTGATCGTCTCAGACAGCTTTTACCTTTGCTTTAAAGATATTCACAGCATCATCTCAGCAGCCACTGCATCAAAACCCCTCTCCACACTTGAAGCACAACTCTCTGTGAAGGCAAAGTGAGGGACACCATGGAGGGGCAAGAGTCCCTTTGCAAATTGTGGCTACACCAGAAGAAAAGCTGAGCCAGGCATATAGTATTTTATTTTATGCACCACAAACAGACAAACAACCCCTAGATTTGGAGTCCAGAGTTAACAAAAGCATTTAATCCATGGGGTTTTGAGAAGGGGCAATGTTTTTTTCATATTTCTCCTCTGCTACCATTATTTATATAACAAATTGCTGCAAACTACAATCATGTCAGATGTTGGAAATAAATCTTTGGGGTATGGCTATTTTTAAACAACCCATAGTTATAGGGATGTTGCAAAAACATGCAAAGGCTGAGTTTGTGTTTTAAATCATAAGTGGTCGCAGGAACTCTGTTGTTAGGTTGGTGCTAACCTATGGAACACAAAAGCTTTTTTCAACAGAGCCTGAAATCCCCCAGGAATGATGATGTTCTTAAGAGTTGCAAAAAATTCAAATTGGCCATAGATGGAAACCCAGTATTTCTAGGCAGGTACACAGAAATCCTTGATGATGCCAATTTTTCCCACTTTGGAGAGTATTGAACTCCTCCTGCAAATATATTCAAAATACTTCACCATCAGAGGATTTTATTTACTGACACCAGAAACAAGATCCCTTTCCTACCTGCCTCCTTCACAGCACGGAATCAGAAGTTAGTAGAAAGAACGCTGCATTCTTGGGGATTGTTTGCATGAGTGTGTTATTTGTGTCACTCTCTGAGAGGTTATAGTCACAGTCTCCTTTCTACTTGTCTAAGCTTACTGCTGCCACGAAATTTTTTTCCTCCAGTCTAGTGAGCCTCCTTGCTGTCTCCCTGATCCCACAACACCCCCCTCACACATGCAAACATGCCCACCTTTTACCTATCCCTCCAGACTGTCTAGACCTTTGCTCATGTGAAAGAAACCAAAGCTTCAGCTTGAATCTCGGCCCTACTTCCCTTTTTCTAGCCAAGGTTAGCACACATCCTAGAAAATTGTCCTCAAATCTCACTTCTATAGGAACTCTCAAGCTTCTATGGTATTTTTTTTCTTTATTATTAAGAATAGTAGGGCTTCTAGCCAAGATAGAGGCATAGGTAGACTCACTGTACCTCCTCGCACAACAAAAAAGGACAACATTCTAAAAACAAAAAACAATCAGAACTGGTAGAAAATCAAACTGTATGGAAGTCGGACAACCAAGGAGTTAAAGAAGAAATATTCATCTAGACAGGTAGGAGGGGTGGAGATGGGCAGTCTGGTGGCGAGGACTCATGGCAAGGCGATTACTGGAGGACCGGGACAGGCAAAGTGGAGGCTGGTGGAGCGGGCAGTCCCACATTCACATGCAGATAAAC